>JAJEJO010000338.1:230308-265921 GCA_020662805.1 Glaucomys volans | reverse complement strand
AAAAAAAAAAAAAAAAAAAAAAAAAAGTGAGTTTTACTATGCATATACTTCCATTTAAAATTATACAAAACAAAACCAATACAATTGTTTTACATATATGGCTTTGTTGTAATTATATCAGCACAATGTCTACACCAACAACCAAAGCTATGATAGTGAAGAATGGTGGAGACAAGTAGGGTGGCATAAAGTGTTGTAAATTAAATCCTAATCTTTTACAGGAGGAAGAAATAGATAATAGCAAATTGAAATGTCAAGAAATAGCTTTAAAAGCCTAGCTCCTAGGCTTTCCTGTAAAATAGGTACAGCATGGAAAGTGGTTGCCTGAAACTCAGAGGTACAGAGTCGGGTCAGCCACTGTTGCTTTTTGTTACAAGCCTCATGATACCCAAAGATTCAATCACAGTCCAAATAACTTTACAAAGAATCCGTTACTACTTCTGCACATTGACTTACAAGGCATTTACTCTCATTTAAAAATAATCATTAGGATTTTGTTTTCCTTGTAAACAGCACAGTGCTGTGATTAAAAAAAAAAAAAAAAAAAAAAAAAGTCACCTTCCAGTCATCTTCACAGCTGAATTACTGGCCAGTATCACACGGGCTTTTCTCTTGGAGTACTTGTGGTTTGACAGTTTACAGTAGTGATAATCTCTTACATCAAACACCCTAAGCTGTTAGCTAGTTCAGCCAATGTAACATCTTCAGACATTTAGTTTTTATTGATGTATTTTATCTTTACTGCTTTTCTTTTTAAAAAAAGGATGAATTCCATAAAAACAAATGTATATCTTATTTGTTTAATCCTAAGTGTTTCTGGTGTCTCAAAATGCCAAGTTAAGTGCAAGTACATAGACAACTTAAAGGATCATTAATAAAAATTAAATATCTTGTTAGGTTATTCTGACAACAAATGTTAACCACTGAATACATTTTAATGGTGTTGTTGTTTAAATATAATTAGGAGGGCAGTTTAGAGCTTGTGAATGCAAAGACTTCCTTGTTGGAACAGCTTTTATGTGAGAATTTATCCTATCCAAGGGTTTTTCAGTATCCAATTACCCTTGACAGGCAAGGGAAGATTTGACTTAAATCCTTGGGCTTTACAAACACAAATGCTTACAATAAGGCTAAAACATAGTAGTTCCTATTGAAGTATTAAAAAAAAAAAAGTGGGGTTGGGGATGTAGCTCAGAGGTAGATATACCAATAATCATAAAGGGCACATTGGCATTTGGGAAACAGAAGCTCCCACAATTCGGTCTGTCATTAGACTGCTAAGCTGAAGAGTGTCTAGGGATGGTGGTCAGGATCTGTAGTGTGAATGCATTGCCCTGGTTTACCTAGTCTATCCTTTCCCTCAACTCCTTGATTGCATAGGGCCTTGTACACAGCTGGTAAGGAATCTGCATTTGATTCTAACTATAATGGGATGTGGATGGAGTGTTTTAAGCAAGGGATTTATAAAATCTGAATTATTTTAAGGATCAAATATGCTAAGGATCAAATATGAATGTAAAGGGCTCAATAAACTCTAAAGTATACCAGCATATTTTATTACCTTGACAAATGGCAGAACAGAAAAGGGAAGAAAATTTGGCAAACTAAAATTCAAGTAGGACATGCTCATTGGCATTTGGAAAACAGCCTGTAATCTCCCAGGCTTCCCTTATGTCTCATTTATGGAGATGAGGATGATCAGATCTGGTAAAAGAGGAATCAGAATTTGGTTTTCAAAATCTGATTGGGTTGCCAATTAGACATCTATGTGGAAAAGCTGAGCAGGCAGCTGGATACACCTACCCTTCTGGAGCTACAGGAAGAAATCAGGAATGGAAATATAGACTTCAGATTCATCAGAATACACAGTATTAAGAACCATTTTGGTTACTATTTTAAGTGCTTAAATGTTTAAACTCATTTGGCCTTCACTACAACCTTAGGAAGTTAGGTCCTATTATTCCTACTCTAAAAATGAAGAAACTGAGGAATAAAGATATTATTCCTAAAGTCAATCAAGTATGTACCAGAGCCAGATTTCAAACCAGGCAATCTGACTCTGAAACCCTTTAAGATCATGGGGTTGCTGGGGAGTGAGAACAGACTCACACAGGACTGAGAATATGGTATTTAAATTCAAACAATTTCCCAAGTCCTTAGTATCAAGTGCCTGGCATGGTTTCAGGCACTGCAGATAACAAGAAAAAATAAGACATTCCACGAAGAAACCCAGTATAGTAACTACTAGCTGAGAGCAACTGTTTACTAAGTATCTAATATGTGCCATGTTAGCTAAGCATTTTAGACATATTTCACTTAATTCTCCTAAGAACCTAATGAGGTAGATGTTGTTATCACTATTTTAGAAATAAGGTCCTGAGAGATTAAGTAACAACCTCAGTCACTCAACTAGTAAGTTACAGAACTAGGATTCAATTCAGGTCCATGTACTTCAAAACCTAGTTTTTTCTAGGGAAATTCTACCACATGCTATAACACAGATGAACTTTAAGGACATTATGCTAAGAGAAATAAATCAATCACAAAAAGGCTGCATGATTCCATTTATATGAGGTTATTTTATGTTACATAATAGTAATCAAACTCACAGACACAGAAGTAGAAAGGTGATTACCAAGGACAGAAGAAAGGGAAATGGGGAGTTGTTCAGTTGGTACACAGTTGCAGATTTACAAGACAAAAAAGTTCTGAAGATCGTTTCCACAAGTGAAAGCACTTAACACTACTGACTCGCACACTTATAAATGGTTATGATGGTTATATATATTTTTATCACAATTTTTCTTAAAAACCTGGTGTTTTGCAACTATACCACATCATAATGGATATGTTCACTGTGCTATGGAAATATGATTGAGCAAATAATTTATTATGCAGTGTAAGAGAGGAGGGGCTGTGACAAGGAATAGATCAAAGAAAGTTTCTTAGTAGATGAAAGTTCCTACTTTATCTTCACTATAGTTCTAGGCAAGGGTCCCTAACTCAAGCTCTGCAATAGCTCCCACACTTGCGTACAACTATCAATAACCACAATAACTAGCCTAAATCAGGCTAGAGAATATTCCAGTAGCTTTCAAATCCTGTGAGTTTCTCTAGTTTCCTCCCGTTCTAAATTTTTTTCAGCACTGGAAACAAATTAACCTTTCTAAATTGCCTCACTCATCATGCTAAACTTCTATTGGCTCCTTACTGTTTTTAGAACAAATTATCCAGACAGGTGTTTAAAACCATACTACCTGACCTTTCTGAACCTCAGGTTCCTCATCTGTGTTAGGAGATAAGTCTGACACATAGCTCAAAAGATCAAGGATTAAAGATGTACACCTTGCATGATGCTTGAGCGCAAGTATGTGCTTACTAAGGGACAGTTACTCCCACCCCTTTCTGCCTGTCCCTACATACCCAGCTCAGTAAGGTATTCTGGTTCATAGGACAGAACAAGTATTTCCATGATCTTAAGGAAGACAGAAAGGAATGCAAGAGGAAAAAAAGGTTGCTCATCTATGGTTGTCTGATGTCCAGGAAAATATGGCTCACTCAGAACAAATCCTTCATCTGCAATCCTCCACACAGACCACCTACATTTATTTTATTCTATCTTTTTAGTCTTTTGAGTAACATTCAATTGGTTCAAAATTAAATTTGAATAAAGTTATACTATGAAAAGTCCCATTCCCATTCTCTCCTCCATTCACCCAATTTCTACCCTTCTTCCACCAATCACTATTATTTTCTTGTGTATCCTTCAAAACTTTCTGCAAAAGCTTTCTTCCATCCTGCTTTTTGCTAAAATAGTGTCCTTCACTCATCCTACAAAACATTAACATACATTGGCCACCCATTACAAGCCAAACACTCATACAGTATAACATTCACGGATTACCCTTGAATCCTTAGCATGCACTACTAATATATTAACACTTTACAATTGTTTCCTTTGATCTTCACAACAACCTTAAAAGGTAGGTTACTAATTCTCATCTCCATCTTACAAATGAGGAAACTGAGGCACGTGATGGTAACTGCATAAGCAAGAAAGAAAGCAGCGCTTTGAACCCTGGCCTGCCTTGAGTCCTCGCTGTAAAACCATGACGCTCTACACTGGCAAAACAGTCTCTGCACCCGCTGGAGCTTAGCCTAATGTGGGAGACAGGCGAGAAAAGGGCAGACAACAAAGAAATATGTAATTGCACGCGAAGAAAGTAATGTGAACGAAACCAATTCGGGGCTTTGACACACTAACAATGGGGACCTACTTTAGAAAGGGGGAAGGAGGAATGTCAAGGAAAGGCCTCTCTGAAAAAATGACATTTATGATACGCTTAGGAACCGTTTTCAGGGTTGCAATGAGGACCCCCGCCCAATTCACTGGGAAGAAACTCAAGGCCCATAGACGATAAAGCAAACTCGCCAGGGTCTCCCAGACGTGCAGACGTGGCGCAGGGAAGGGAGGATCCAGAAACTGGGCCCAGGGCTCCTACACGCCATCAAAGCCCACAACAGCCCAGTCCCGCTCGGCCCCTGTCTGGGGGCCTCTACTTGGCACCTGCCCACGGCCCCGCCGCGGTTGACAGCGTCCAGGCAGCCGACAGGGAGGCCCTGCGGTCAGCCTGGAAGGGTCTGGCCCGAAGTGCAGCGGCCTGGAAAGGCCTCTTCCCCGGCCCCTAGCCAGCTCCCGCCTGGTCCGCCCCGCCCCGCCCCTCCGGGCCGGCCTCGTACCTGCACCGCCCGGACCAGGCCCCGGCCCGTCAGCTGGCCCTGCCGCAGCTGCAGCAGAATGTTACCGGGTCGCGGCCGGCCGCCCCATCCGCCCCATGCCGCTACTGTTGCTGCCGACCGTCTCCCCCGGCCGGCCCTAGCCCCAGCCGCCGCGGGCACCGCCGCCATGTCTCCTCCTCGGACAAACAGGAAGCAAGCGGCCCCGGGGCCGCGTAGATTTCTACGGGGCGGCGGAGGGCTCCCGCAGCGCCCCCAGTGGGCTGACGGCAGAGGCACAAGCCGCGTGGCAGGGTCCGTGCGTGCCCCGGGTGCTGCTGGGAAGTGTAGTCCCGCTCTGAGGCGAGGCAGGTGACAGCGAGACGCGGTGTTTCCTGTACCTTCAGTTGCAAGGGCCCTCGATCTGGCATTTCAGCGAGATTCCTCCAAGTCGAAGACAAGCCCCTGCGTGGGCACTCTCACATTTCTCTCCAATTTGTGGAGGATGAAGTCAACTGGCCAGTAAAAGATCCTGGACTACAGTCCAGGAGTTAAGCCCTGGTCTGCTTCCTGCCTCCTTCGCTCTTAGTCAGTCTCGCCACTGACCTCCACCAAGTCACAGCATTCTGCACCTGCCACCTCAGTTTCCTCATTAGTCCATTAAATCTTTAGTTTGTGGGAGCCAGATCAGCCAATCGATATTTTCTAAGGGGCCTGCTATGTACGTGGCACTCGATGGGTCGCTGGGGTCAGGGGTGCTGCTTGAAGCAGACTGGTCTAGGACCCTGTTTTGGAATGCAGGTTATAGCGGATGATAGCAAATCCACACGTACATAAATGTACAATAATAAACTGGATAAGGTGTGTAACTGGATACTTCGTTACGAAGTTAAGTGAAATAACGGAAGGGAAAGGATTAGTAAATTGTTACATCAACTGTCAGGTGGAAACCTGTCCTAATTTCTCCCCATCGCACAGCATGTTCTCTCTACTCTGAGCCCACATACTCATTCTTTTGACATACTTTTGTAGTAGGATGGCATTGGCTCCTCCCCTTTTCCCTTCTAGGACGCAATCTTGTGATTTATGAAATAGGAGTGCTGAGTGTGATGAATTACGATATGACTCATAATTAAGTGAACATACTGAAGAATAGGCCATTATCCTGGGCAAACTGAGACTCATTTAAAAGGTGTGGGCTCTACTCACCTCCCGCATTTTGATGCTGGATCGTCTGTTTTTTCCAAAAAAGTAAAAAAAATCTGGCTTTTATGTGAAATCCCCCAGTTCTGAAATCTGCATTGGCCAAAGAAGACCCTGGAAAATCCTTAGAAGAAGGAGACCAGAAAAAGATATCCATATATATGGAAGTTTTGCATGTGGTAAAGTAGATATTTCAAATCAATGAGAAGGGAAAAAAATAATAATGTTAGGTCCCTAATAAATAATAATGGTAATGATGATGACATGTCTCTGACTTCATACTAAAAGCTATAATGAATCCTAGATATATTAAAAGCTAAACATAACAAAATCAAAGCATAGACATAAAACTGGATTATAATCATGGTAGTACAACTCCATAAGTTTACTAAAAATCACTGGATCATATATTCAAAATAAGTGAATTTTATGATATCTAAATTATACTTCAATAAAGCTGTTAAAAATAAAAGTATAAAAAATAGAAGTGAATATAGGAGAATATTTTCATGATCTGGGGGTAGAAAAGCTTTTGTGTATTTTTTGTTTATTTGTTTTTGTTTTGGGTGGTATTTTATTTTGAGAAAGGGTTAGAGCTAAGTTGTTTTAGGGCTTCTCTAAATTGCTGAAGCTGACCTCAAACCTGCAATCCTCCTGCCTCAGCCTTTCAAGTCATTGGAATTACAGGCATGCACCACAGCACCTGACAGAGAAGGACCTCTTAAGTATAAAATCCAGAACCAGGAATAGAAGATTAATAAAATTGACTTTGACAACAGGATAATCTGTATAAGACATCATGAACAACCTATAAAAGGCACATGATATTCTGGGATGGAGAGAATGACTCCAGAATTTATGAAGAATTTACTGTTCTTTTTGCGTGAAGCAATCCCAGGTAGCTCTTTGAATGGCTTGCTTTCTCATCCTCCATTTTTGCTCAAAGACGGATCTTTCCTGACCACCTATATAAAGTAGCATCTCTTATACTCTTCATCTTATTATCTGCTTTTAAAAAATAGCCCTTGTGCCCACTTTAAATATATAGTTGATTATTCTCTGCACCCCTCCCCCTGGACTAGAGTATAATTTTGATGTGTTTTGTTCTTTGCTGCGTCCATTCCCAGCACCCACCCACAACAGTACCTGGCACATGGTAGGTAATAAATATTTATTAATGGGACCAATGGGTTAATGAACAGATGCATGCACTCCTACATAATGACAAAGATAAGCCAAACAACACAATAGGCAAATAGGAACAGGCAAGTCACTGAGAGGAAATGGCCTTTAAATGCAGAAAAAGATAAACCTCAGTTTTACCATTAGTAGAATAATGATGAGAACATAAGTTGATACACATTTCTAGAAAGCAATTATTTAGCAATATGAATTGAGTCATAAAGAAGACCAGACTTTTTGACTTAATAGTTACTTCTATAGCCACTTCTATTCAGTGTAATACTAGAAGTTCTAGCCAGAGCAATCAGTCAAGGAAAAGAAATAAAAGCATTCAAATTGCAAATTATCTCTATTTTCTGATAACATGATCTTGTATGTAGAAAACTCTAAAGATTGAACACATTCACACACACATGAAAACCAATAAACAATTTCAGTGGATTAATTACTGATGTGTAGAAAAAATCAAGATGATATTTGCATTGACTCAGTTCTGGTGAAGACCCTCTTGATGGTGTCACATCATACCAGAATGGCTATAGCAAAATGGCTTGAAAGGGAGGGATCACATCTCAAAACAGGAAGTTAGAGAGCTGGATGGGGCCAGACTCAAGTTTTGCTTTGTTTTTGTTTTGTTTTTTAGTTTATTTTTCCCCCCAGGTTTCTTTTTTTTAATATTTTTTATTTGTTCTAATTAGTTGTATGTGACAGTAGAATGCATGCATACATTTTGATAGATCATACATAAATGGAGTATAATTTCTCATTTTTCTGTTTTTACATATTGTAGGATCACATTAATCATGCAATCATATATGTACATGAGGTAATAATGTCTGTTTTACTCTACTGTTTTTCCTACCCCCATATGCCTTCCCCTCCCTTCACTCCCCTCTACCTAATATAAATTAACTCTATTCTTCCCTAGCACCCCTCCCCATGGTGAATTAATTTCTGCATATCAGAGAAAACATTTGGCCTTTGGTTTTTTAGGTTTGGCTTAGTTCACTTACCATGATATTCTCCAACTCCATCCATTTACCAGCTAATGCCATAATTTCATTCTTCTTAGCTTAGTAGTATTCCATGGTGAAGTGTGTGTGTGTGTGTATCACATTTTCTTTATCCATTCATCTGTTGAAGGGCACCTAGACTGGTTCTATAGTTTAGCTAATGTGATTGAGCTGCTGTAAACATTAATGTGGCTGCATCACTGTAGTAGGCTGATTTTAAGTCCTTTGGGTATAAACCCAGGAGTGGGATAGCTGGGTCAAATGGTGGTTCCATTCCAAGTTTTCTGAGGAATCTCCATACTGCTTTCTATAATGGTTGCACCATTTTGCATTCACACCAGCAATGTATAAGTGTATCTTTTTCTCCACATCCTCACCAACATTTACTGTTGCTTGTATTCTTGATAATTGCCATTCTGATTGGAGTGAAATGAAATCTTAGAGTTGTTCTGATTTGCATTTCTCTAATTGCTAGAGATGTTGAACATTTTTTCAAATATTTGTTGAACAATTGTGTATCTTCTTCTGTGAAGTGTCTGTTCAGTTCCTTAGCCCATGTATTGATTGGATTGCTTTTGTGTGTGTGTGTGTGTGTGTGTGTTTTGAGTTCTTTATGTATCCTGGAGATTAATGCTTTATCTGAGTGTATGTGATAAAGATTTTCTCCCAATCTGTAGGATCTCTCTTAACATTATTGATTGTTTCTTTTGCTGAGAAGGTTTTTAGTTTGAGTCCACCCCATTTATTGATTCTTGATTTAACTTCTTGTGCTTCAGGGGTCTTGTTAAGGAAATCAGACCCTAAGCCAACATGGTGAAGATTTGGGCCTACTTCTTCTTCTAGTAGCCACAGGGTCTCTGTTCTAGTGCCTAAGTCTTTAATCTACATTGAGTTGAGTTTCATGCAGGATGAGAGATTTTTTCATTTTGTTACCTGTGGCTTTCCATTTTTCCCAGCATCATTTGTCGAATAGCCTAGCTTTTTTCCAGTGAATGTTTTTGGCACCTTTATCTACTATGAGATACCTGTATTTATGTGGGTTTGTCTCTGTGTCTTCTATTCTGTACCATTGGTCTACATGTCTGTTTTGGTGCCAATACTATGTGTTTTTATTATGATAGCTCTGTAGTGTAGTTTGAGGTCTGGTATTTTGATGTCTCCTGCTTCACATTTCTTGCTAAGGATTGCTTTGGCTATTCTGGGTCTCTTATTTTTCCAAATGAATTTCATGATTGCTTTTTCTAATTCTATGAAAAATGTCATTGAGATTTTGATAGAAATTGCATTAAAATTGTATAACACTTTTAGTAGTATGGCCATTTTGACAACATTAATTCTGCCTATCCAGGAGCATGGGAAGTCTTTCCATATTCTAATATCTTCTTCAATTTATTTCTTTAGTGTTCTGTAGTTTTCATTGTAGAGGTCTTTCACCTCTTTTGTTATATTGATTCCCAAGTATATTATTTTATTTTTTTAGGTTACTGTGAATGGGGTAGTTTTCTTTATTTCTCTTTCAGTGGATTAATTACTGATGTGTAGGAATGTGTTTGATTTATGGGTATTGATTTTATGTCCTGCTACTATGCTGAATTAATTTATTAGTTCTAGAAGTTTTCTGGGAGAATTTTTGGATCTTCTAAATATAGAATCATTTCATTGGCAAATAGTGATCATTTGAGTTTTTCTTTACCTGTTTGTATACCTTTAATTTCTTTCTTCTGTCTAATTGCTCTGGCTAGAGTTTCAAGGATAATGTTGAATGAAAGTCATGAACAAGGGCATCTTTGTCTTGTTCCAGTTTTTAGAGGGAATGCTTTCAATTTTTCTCCATTTAGAATTATGTTGACCTTCGGTTTAGCACATACGGCTTTTACAATGTTGAGGTATGTTCCTATTATCCCTAGTTTTCCTAGTGTTTTGAACAAGAAGGGGTACTGTATTTTGTCAAATGCTTTTTCTGCATCTATTGAGATGATCATATGATTCTTGTTTTTAAGTCTATTGATATGATGAATTGCATTTATTGTTTTCCATATATTGAACCAACCCTGCATCCCTGGGATGAACCACACTTGATCATAGTGCACTATCTTTTAAATATGGTTTTGTATGCAATTTGCCAGAATTTTATTGAGAATTTTTGCATCTATGTTCATCAGGGATATTGATTTGAAGTTTTCTTTCTTTGATGTGTCTTTGTCTGGTTTTGGTATCAGGGTGATATTAGCCTCATAGAATGAGTTTGGAAGTGTTCCTTCCTTTTCTATTTCATGAAATAATTTGAAGAGTATTGGTGTTAATTCTTCTGTGAAGGTCTTGTAGAATTAGGCTGAGAATCCATCTGGTCATGAACTTCTATTAATTGGTAGGCTTTTGATGGTGTTTTCTATTTCATTACTTGAAATTGTTCTGTTTAAATCATGCATGACCTCCTGTTTTAGTTTAGGTAGATCATAGGTCTCCAGAAATTTGTCAATGTCTTCAATATTTTCTATTTTATTGGAGTATAAATTTTCAAAATGATTTCTAGTTTTCTTCTCTGTTTCAATAGGATCTGTTGTGATATTTCCTTTTTTAATCACATATTTTAGTAAATTGAGTTTTTTCCCTTATTCTCTTTGCTAGTGTGGCTAGGGGTTTATCAATTTTATTGATTTTTTTTAAAAAACAACTTTTTGCTTTGTCTATTTTTTCAATTGTTTCTTCTGTTTCAATTTCATTGATTTCAGCTCTGATTTTAGTTATTTCCTATCTGCTCCTGTTTTTGGTGTTGATTTGTTATTCTTTTTTCTAGGACTTTGAGATGTAATGTTAGGTCATTTATTTATTGACTTTTTATTCTTTTAATAAATGAGCCCAATGCAATGAACTTTCCTCTTAGTACTGCCTTCATAGTGTCCCAGAGATTTTGGTATGTTATATAGGTATTCTCATTTACCTGTAAGTATTTTTCATTTCATCCTTGATTCAGGCTCAAGGTTTTATATACCCTCTCTTAAAAACTCCCAAAGGGCCAGGCATGGTGGTGCACACCTGTAATCCCAGAGTCTTGGGAGACTGAAGCAGTAGGATCACAAGTTCAAAGCCAGCCTCAGCAAAAGCAAGGCACTATGCTTAGTTGCTACTCAGTGAGACCCTTTCTCTAAATAGAATACAAAAAAAGGCTGGGGACATGGCTCAGTGGCTGAGGGCCCCTGAGTTCAATCCCCAGCACCCCCTCCCAAAAAAAAGGACTCCTAAAGAGACTCATTAGATTTACCTTATTCCCTTCTGATGGCAGCACTCTCAGTTGACCTAAGGACCTCTGACTAGGCCCCATTTATTAAAAGGTTCATGCCACCTCCCAATACTGCCACCTGAGGACTAAGCTTTGAACACATGAAACTTTAGGGGGCACATTAAATCCATATCCAACCATAATAGTATATATCCAAAAGAATTAAAAATATGATCTTGAAGATACCTGAAAACCCTTGTTTGTGGCAGGATCATTCACAATAGTTAAGAGGTAGAAGTAACCCAAAAGTCCTCTGGCAGATGAATGGACAAGGAAAATGTGGTATATACATATGATGGAATGATATTCAGTCATAAAAAGAAAGGAAAATCTGGCATATGCTACAACATGATAATCTTTGGGGACATTATGTTAAGGAAAATAAGCCAATCACAAAAAAAGACCAATACTATATGAATTCTTTTATATAAGTTCCCTAGATAGTAAAATTCACAGAGACAGGAAGTAAAAGACTGGTTACCAGGTTCTGGGGATGGAGGGGAAAATAGTGGGGAGAATTGTTCAATAGTTATAGAGTTTTAATTTTGCGAGATGAAAGGTTCTAGAGATATATTGCATAAAATAAAGCAAATTGCAAAGGAATAAGTTTAATTATTGTCCCATTGATGTACAACTAAACATTCCTACTCTGTTTATACACATACAATTACCTGAAAGAAATGTCACCAAAAATGTCAGCTGTGGTTATCACCAATGCAGACAGATTTCAGGTGATTTTTATTTTATTAATATTTTTCATAATTTTTGCATAGGTCATGTATCATTTTTACATTCAAGAAAAAATGTCTTTCAATGTTTCCAATTAATTTTAAAAGGAAAGACATTCCCAGGGATGCAAAGCCAGCATTGGTGAGAGTGGTCTGGGCAGCAGCCAACAACCTACCACCCGTGGGTTCTGCCCCGAGCTCCTCCTGAAGCATATGGCGGTGTTATACTCATCCTCGTCACAGTGAGAAGACAGGATCTTGACAAATTTCACAGTTCAAACAGCCCTCCAGGTTTCCCTTGACACTCATTGTGCTAGGGACAAATCTTCCAACCTCAGCTTTTACCCTACTGCAAATGTCACTTTGCATTCCTATTTGTAGCTTTCTTAGTCCAGCCTGGTCCAGGCATTCCCCAAAGATGGATATTCATGAGTCAAAAATGATCACCTCAAATTCAGTCCTTAAGGACACTATGTGACTAAGAAACGAGGAGACAGGTTTGCAGAAACTTCTGTATAAAGCCTGTCTTCTGACTTCCTCTCGGTCCTTCTGGCCTTTCCCTGGAAACCAGCTGAGGCCTCTCACCACCAGAGGGCATAGTAGTCCTCCCACAAGAGGCCTGTTGATGGTGGATTGGGATCAGCGCTAGAAAAAATCAAGCTATCAAAATGGCTAGTTTGTTTCCTTCCACAGTAATCCCAAATGGTTTGACCAAATATGATGATGTTATTCATAGACTATTACCTCTTGTAAAATGACTTGCCAAACTCATCTCAGCGAGGCAGACAGATTTTTCTTGGGTAATTTTTTGAATCATGTTTTTTAATCATGAAGTCATTTTAATCAAGCAACTTGCACAGTTACCTTCAGGTCATGGGAAGAGTTGTCCCATGTAACTATGCATCATCCTGTGGTGTCATTTTGGACACTATTTTTTCATATTACATTTCTAATGTACAACTTCTTAATGATTTGATTTTTAATATTTGTTGAGAATCACCGTATGTGCCAGACACTATTATAGGTGGTGGTGCTAAATAAAAAAAGCAAAGTCCCTGCTCCCCATGGGGTGTATAGTCTTGGGGACCACCTTCCCTTTGCTGAGCACTATACCATGCACCTAGCAATTCATTTGCACTGTCTTATTCTTTTTTTTTTTTTTTTTTAGAACCAGGGATTGAACTCAGGGACACTCGGCCACTGAGCCACATCTCTAGCCCTATTTTGTATTTTATTTAGAGACAGGGTCTCACTGAGTTGCTTAGGGCCTCACTAAGTTGCTGAGGCTGAACTCGCGATCCTCCTGACTCAGCCTCCCAAGTCGCTTGGATTACAGGCGTGCGCCACCACGCCCGGCTGTCTTATTCTTCTCTTGGTTTTTTGGAGGAAATTTTTCAAATTTACAGAAAAGTTTTTAAAAAAATACTGTGAACATTTATATATTCTCTGCTGAGACTCACCAATTGTGTTTTATCTTTGTCTCATATTCTTTCTTAAAATTTCTTTTTTAGTTGTAGATTGACACAATATCTTTATTTTATTTCTTTAATTTTTATGTGGTGTTGAGGATTGAACCCACATGCCAGGCAAGCACTCTACCACTGAACCACAACTCCAGCCCCTCATAGTCTTTCTTTTTTTTTAAACATTTCTTTAGTTGTCAATGGACATTTATTTATTTATTTATATGTGGTGCTGAGAATTGAACCCAGTGTCTCACACATGCCAGGCAAGTGCTCTACCACTGAGCAACAACCCCAGCCTCTCTATATATTTCTTTTTTTTCTTTTTTTTTTTTTGAGGTGCCGGGGATTGAACCCAGGGCCTTGAATTACCAACTGAGCTATATCCCCAAGCCCTCTATATATTCTTATATAGAAAAATACGTTACATGTATCTTCATGTAGTCTTACATGTAGATATAGAGATATATTTTAATATAGAGAGAGGACTGGGTTTTTTTTTATTTGCTCAATCACTTTTTGCTAAACCATTTGAAAACAAATTATAGATATTATGACAATTCACTTCAGTATTTCAGTGTGTATCTCATAAGAACAAGGACACTCTAATAACCATTGTACCATCACACCCAAGAAAATTTAATGTTGATACGTTATCTTGGGATACCTATTAGAATATTTGCAGTTGTCCCTCAAATGTCCCTTGGAGTCCTTTTTTTCCCAATCCCAGATTCAATTAAGAATCATCCAACCCATTTGAATGCTGTTTCTTTAATCTAGAAGAGTCCCTCATCTTCACTGTCTTTTGTGATATTGACAATTAAGAGTTGAGGCCACGTGGACTGCATGCCTCACCATCTGGATCTGCTTGATTGTTTTCTTATGATATAATCAGGATCAAACTTTTTTGGCAAGAATGCTACATAGGTACAGGGCACAGTGGAACTCGCCTGTAATCCCAGTGGCTTGGGAGGCTGAGGCAGGAGGATTGCAAGTTCAAAGCCAGCCTCACAAAAAGAATGCTACATAGGTGATGATGCATTTTACCCACTGATTCACATCAGGAGAAAATAATGTAATTTGTTCTATTATTGATGACGCTGTTTGGTCTCTTGGCTAATATGGAGTCTTTTTAAAAAGGTACTTTTCCCCTTTCTAATTAATAAATAATCTGTGGTCTTCAAGTCTATGAGAATATATTGTTCCCTAATCACATTTTGCTCCATAGTTTTTAGCATGCCTTCATGATTCCTTCCTTGATGTTTGTGGCTGAAGAACTGCAATTTTCTAATTCTATCATCTTTGCCCCTTTATTAGACAACACTCTTCCCCCACCTTTTATCTGGGATATTACTGTGGACTTATGGATTCTTTTTTGCACAATGTGCTATGATCCGTCACTATCATTATTCTATTTTTCTTTGAATTTATTAGGACATCATTTGCATACTGTGAAATGCATATATTTTCAGTGTATATAATTTGATAAATTTTGACATATGTATACCTGTGTAGCCAATACCCCTATTAATCAATACTGCAATGGCCATAGAACATTTTCACCTCTCCAGAGGTTCCCTCATGCCTCTTTCCAGGCAATTCCTACCTCCTCCAAGGCACCCCTGTTCTAATTTATCATCACAGATCAGATTTTTTATTTTTTTAAGGTGTAGATGGACACAATACCTTTGTTTTATTTATTTATTTATTTATTTATTTATTTATTTATTTTTTAAATGTGGTGCTGAGGTTCGAACCCACTGCCTCATGTGTGCTAGACAGGCGCTCTACCACTGAGCCACAACTCCAGCCCTTATTTATTTATTTTTATGTGGTTCTGAGGATCAAACCTAGTGCCTCACACATGCTAGGACATTACCACTGAGCCCCATGCATTTTTTTTTTTTTTTTTTTGGTCCTGGGGATTGAACCCAGGGGCACTCAACCATTGAGCCACATCCCCAGCCCTATTTTGTATTTTATTTAGAGACAGGGTCTCACTGTTGCTTAGAGCCTCCCTAAATTGCTGAAGCTGGCTTTGAACTCGCGATCCTCCTGTCTCAGCCTCCCAAGTACGGGGATTACAGGCCTGCGCCACCGCACCCGGCCTTTTATGTCTACTTCGTTTTCACTCAGCATAATGTTTTAGTTTCACATTGTTCATTTTTACTGTTGTCAAGTGTTTCATTGCATGACTATAATGATTGGTTTATTTTTCTCTCCTGTTTGTGGATATTTGAGTTATTTTTAGTTTGGGTTTATTATGAATAAAGCTACTCTGAATATTCTTTTACAAGTTTGTTTGTTTGTTTGTTTGTTTGTTTGTTTGTTTTTGTGGTGCTGGGGATTGAACTCAGGGCCTTGTGCTTGCAAGGCAGGCACCCTACCAACTGAGCTACATCCTCAGCCCCCTTTTACAAGTTTTTGATATGTATGTTTTCCTTTCCCTTTCGTTATTCTTTTGGATGCTCATATTATCCTGAATTTCATCTTTGAAACCAGTTCCTTTGTCCTTTTGACATTTTCTGGGATGATCTTTATGTAAATGGCCCTGCAAGACTTGCAGGGATTGAACCCAAGGCTTTGAGTGTGCTAAGCACATGCTTTATCACTGAGCGGCACCTTCAGCCCATCCTAGTTGTAACTGTGAACATGTCACTTAACTTTTGTGAAGCCACAGTGCTTATCTGTAAATGCAGAAAATAACAGTAACTGCTTAAATAGATTATTCAGAGTTGCCTTTTGCATAAGGCACTGAATATCATCCTGGGACAAAGTAAACACTGAAAATGTCAGGTATTATTATTACTATTATTACATTTTTTATACTATGTAAGTTTTCCATTCAACATATGTAACATTTGAAGGCCTCAACTGGTAAGATTTCATTTTCTTTTTGAGACAGGGTCTCACTGGATTGCCCAGGCTGGTCCCTGGAACTCCTGGACTCAGGCAATCCTCCCACAGCTTCCATGTGCCACCATGCTTGGGCTTTTTGTTTGTTTGTTTGTTTGTTGTTTTTAACCCCCTCTGGTACTGGGATCAAAATCAATGCCTTGTGAATGATATGTCAACACTCATCAATGAGCTGCACCTCCAACTCCAACCCTTGGCTTTTTAAACTGGCATTTTTAAGACTCTACAAAATCCAACCCTTTGTCTTCCAGTACTCAGCCCTCGTCTCCCATAGTTTTTCCACAGGCTGACCGAAATTTCAGAATGGGACTCTAAAGGCCCCCTATCATGCTGACAGTGAGATAGATCGCCCAACTCTGGGAGATTCCATATTTCCTTTAAGACTAAATTCCTGCAGATGCAGTGGTGTATACCTATAATCCCAGTGGCTCTTTGGGAAGCTGAGGCAGAAAGATCATGAGCTCAAAGCTAGCCTCTGCAACTTAGTGAGGCCCTGAGCAATTTAGTAAGAACATGTCTCAAAATAATATAGGGCTGGGATGTGACTCAGTGGTAGAGCGCTTGCCTAGCATGCATGGGGTTCAATCCTAAGCACCACATAAAAATAAAATAAAGATATTGTAGGGTTGGGGATATAGCTCAGTTGGTAGAGTGCTCCCCTCACAAACTCAAGGCCCTGAGTTCAATCCCCAGCACCCCAAAAAATAAATAAATAAATAAAGAGATTGTGTCTGCCTACAATTAAAACAAAATATTTGGGGATGTGATTCAGTGGTTAAGTGCCGCTGGGTTCAATCCCTGGTACCAAAAGAAAAAAGACTAAATTCCTGCCCTTTCATGAACTCTTGGGAACCACTTTTCTTCAAAGTCTCACTGCTTAATACTTGCTCACAAACCTTTCTAATATTGTTCTATAATTTAGTAGTTTCTTTCCTTTCTAAGTAGCGTGCATCTAATAGAAATACAAAGCAATCAGATTACTTCCCACCCACAACTTTAACACAAATATAGTTCAAAACACATTCGAATTCTTGTTTCCTTTAATTGCACAATGATTACAATAAAGTTGCAATGGTTCAATCCTGTGTTTGTGTGTGTGTGTGTGTGTGTGTGTGTGTGTGTGAAAGAGAGAGAGAGAGATTGGGGATTGAACTCTGGGGTGCTCCACCATTGAGCTACATCTCCAGCTCTCAGGGTATTATGAGTTGTCAAGACTGGCCTTGAATTTGGGATTCTCCTGCCTCAGCTTCCCAAATCACTGCAGTTACAGGTCTGTGCCACCAACCAGCTCAATCCCTTTTTGAAGTTCCTCTTTGGAAACAATTCCAAAAATGTCTTTTGAAAAGAAAGAAAGAAAGAAAAAAACCTGCCCTTGAATATATTCTACAATCTTCAGAATCTGGTAGATTGCAATTTTACAAACAACCCAAAACCTTCTATATAACTCAAAGAGTGCTCTCCCCGCAAGCTCAAGGCCCTGAGTTCAATCTGAATAAAAGAGATTCCAACCAGATTCCAACCAGCTCCAATCAACTGAACTATATAGTGGTTTTATTTATCCAGCTCTATATAGAGTGGAGCTGGATAAATAAGTGGATGATTAATAGCACTTTTCTGGGTTTTTTTAAAAACATTTAATCTTGAAATAATTTTTGATTTCTAATGTAAGAACAAATCCTATCATTATGTACAATTATAATACACACAATAAAAAATATGAAAAAAAGATTTTAAATTTTCAGAAGTTTCAAGCATTGTCTAAACCATCCCTTCTGCCCTTTACTAACTCCCCCTAACATTAACATCTTACATAACTATCAGTTTTCTGTTTTCTAAAAAAGCTGCAGATAGAAGATAAAGAAACTCCAGATTGACTGTTGTGCTGCAATTTTAGAAAACAATCAGGTTAGAACAGACCCCATGAAGTAAAATAAAAGAGATTCCAACCAGGAATTAAGGTCAGAAATATAAAAAGGGAACATGATTTCAGAATCTCCAATATTAAGAAGATCATAAACCGGGCATGGTGGCACATTCCTGTAATCCCTGCCACTCAGGAGGCTGAGGCAGAAGGATTGCAAGTTCAAGGCCAGCCTGGGCAACTTAGAAAGATGCTGTCTCCTGTCTCAAAATAAAAAAAAAAAGGAACTGGGGATGTAACTCAGTGGTAAAGTGCCCCTGGGTTCAATTCCCATCACCACAGAAAAAGAAAAGAAGGAGGAAGAGAAGTGGGAGGGGAAGGAGGAGACAATCATAAGAGGATACAATGAACAATTTAATGTTTATACACTTGAAATTTTAAATGGAACCAATTTCTAGAAAAAAAGTACTTACCTAAATTAATGTAAGAGGTAATAGAAAGTTGGAATCATCCTGTAACTACAAGCCATGTGCCATGTGTCACTTAACGATGTGATGCCTTCTGAGAAGTTCATTGTTAGGTGATTTTGTCCTTGTGTGAAGATCACAGCATGCTCCACAAACCTAGATGGCATAGCTCAATCACTTGATGTGGTTAAGTGTCCCTGGGTTAATAAATAGTCATTTACCATCATTTTAAGTACTATTTACTCTACATAATTATAAGTGCTATACTTCTGTACAACTGGCAGCACAGTAGGTTTGTTGACAATAGCATCACCACGAACACCTGGCACCCATGCTACACATTGTCCCGGCTACCAGCTCTCTTAGACAAAAGGAATTTTTAAGGGACCACCTTCATATATGTAGTCTGTCATTGACCATTACTACGTAACACATGACTATATTAAAGAAATTCTATCTATAATTTAAAACCTTACCGTAAAGACAGCTCTAGTGGGCTGGGGACATAGCTCAGTTGGTAGAGTGCTTGCCTTGCAAGCACAAGGCCCTGGGTTCAATCCCCAGCACTGCAAAAAAAAAAAAAAAAAAAAAAAAAAAAAACTTGTAAAAGAATATTCAGAGTAGCTTAATTCATAAAGCTATTCATAAAAAAAAAAAAAAGACAGCTCTAGTCCCAAACAACTGCCAATTTTTTGAGACCAGGTCTCACTGTGTTGCCCAGGCTGTTGCCCTGCACTTGCAATCCTGCAGCCTCAGCTTCCCAAGTAGCTTAGTGTGTCACTAAGCTGGGCTACCAAACTCTATTTTTCCCTTCTCTTTCTTCCTTTGGTACTGGGGATTGAACTCGGGGGTACTTCACCAATGAGCCACATCCCAACCCTTTTTATTTTATTTTATTTTTTAATTTTGAGACAAGGTTTCTCTAAGTTTCTAAGAACCTTGCTAAATTGCTGAGACCTTGAACTTGTGATCCTCCTGCCTCAGCCTCTGGATCACTGGGATTACAGGTGTGCACCACCATGCCACAGCAGGCTACCAAACTCTTAAAGAGAAACTAATACCAGTATTCCATAATTTCTCCCAAAGACTGGTTAAGAAAATAGCATCACATTGATAACAACACAGGAGATGAGGTGTGACAACATATACTTTCCTTTCATTCTAATCAAACTGCTGTCACTAATAAGTTCTCAGGAATTTGTTGCAACAATGTTGGACACATATAATACCCTTGTTCCCTGTCTTCAGCTTGCTTTAGAATCACCTGGAGGATTTGTTAGAACAGATTGCTGCTTCTACTTGCAGAGTCTGATTCAGAAGGTTTGGTGAGGGGGAAGCCAAGAGTTTCATTTGCTTTCATTCCCTGGTGATGCTAATTTTGCTGGACCAAGGACCACATTTGAGAACCACTAATCCTGTGGCATATATATTGAAATTCTGGTTACCATAGCAATAATGACATTGAAAATGACTGGATAGGCTTGACATTTTGGGACAGTTTTCCCAGAAGCTTCTAGTTTAATTCTCCAAGAATGTTAAAAAAAAAAAATCTGTTAGATAGGCCAACATTTTTACTCAAAAAACAACTTTGGAAATATTTTCCAAATGAGATTGCTTTTCAGCTGGAAAAATATTAATTTCATTCTTGTGTTTTTATAACCTGCTTTAAAAACAACCAACTAACTTTGATACAGTAAGTGGTATGGTCAACAGTAATCCCTGAAAATATATTTTCAGGAAACTGGCTTTTACTGGTTTTTCTCCAATATATACCTGAATTTCAGCAGGATCTCTTTGTTCTCCAAAGATTTACAACACATAAAAGATATTCCAAATGGCAATGTTTTCAGATGCTGCTAATAATTTTTTTAAAAAAATTTGTTGTTTCAGTCATATTTGCTGCCCTATTTCCCTTGATCATTCTTGTCCTTTTTTCTTAGCATTAAAATAATCAATGTCAGGACAGTCTAAACTAGTTCAATCAGAATGCTACAATAATCATATACTTGAAATTTTCATATCCGATTATGCACATTCTGAAAAACTATACTGCACATGACTGACCAAAACTCAACTGAAAAAAGCGTTAATTCAACTAACTGCAAATTGTGTTGCTATAAAGTTAAAATACTCTATTCCCCTATTATAACGCGATGGTCATAAAGACATTCATATGCCAGAAAACCACATGGGATAACAGTGTGCTAATAAGACAATATGCTTTTAGCCTACGTGTGTGTTTTTCACATCCTCTCTTCTGTGTCTCCCAAAATGTGACACAGTTAGCCTTTCTATTGTGCCAGTGTCCTCATTCTTCTCAAGGATACACATAATGTGCTCTAATAGTTTCTAATTCATTCTATTTCATTATTTTGAAAGTTAGTGGAACACATTAAATTTATTTCTTGACCCAGTAAAAGGTTATAAGCAGAGCTATGTTTGTGACTCAGTGGTAGAGTGCTTGCCTAGCACATGTGAGGCATTGGGTTCAAGCCTCAGCACCACATAAAAAAATAAATAAAATAAAGTTATTAAAAAAGATTATAAGCAAAGTCTCAAAAGCACTGCTCTAAAGGTGCTAAACTGTTTCTATAGCAATGAAGTTAGTCAAATATACATATGAATATATGAACAATAGCTTACCTATCTATGTATTGAGTATTTCCTTTGATAACTTTATTTTCCCAGTCTGGATGTAGACCACACTGTGTTGACAAACTGTTGGTAGGAGATGGTGTGTTTGTGTTACATATGTTTTTTTTTGTTTTCTTTTTTCTCCATTTCTTGAGATGTTGAGATATGTCAGGTCCCAGTGACTCCTGAGGCTGAGGCAGGAGGATCACAAGTTCAAGGTCAGTCTCAGCAACTTAATGAGAACCTGCCTCAAAATAAAAATAAAAATAGGGGCTGGAGTTGTAGCTCAGTGGTAGAGTGCTTGCCTAGCATGTGTGATGCACTGTGTTCAATCCTCAGCACCACATAAAAATAAATAAATAAAATAGAGGTATTCTGCCCATCTCCAACTAAAATATACATATATATATATAATAAAAAAGAAGGATTGAGGATATAGCTAAGTGGTATAGCACCCAGGTTTAATCCCTGGTGCCAAAAATAAATAAATAAACAAATAAAATATTGATATGTAATTCACATACCATACAATACACCCTATTAAAATGTGCAATTTGCCAGGCATGGTAGTGCATGCCCGTAATCCAAGCAGCATGGGAGGATGAGACAGGAGGATTTTGAGTTCAAAGCCAGCCTTAGCAACTCAGTAAGACCCTGTCTCTAAATAAAATGCCAAAATGGGCTGGAGATGAGACTCAGTGGTTAAGCACCTCTGGGTTCAACCCACGGTAACAAAAAAAAAAAAAAAAGTACAATTCGGTGGTTTTTAGTATAGTCACAAAGTTGTACAACTATCATCAGTCTCTAATTCCAAAACATTTTATTCACCCACAAAGATATCCATACCCATTCAGAATAATTTTCCGTTTTCCCTCCCCTTGATCCCTGGCAACCACTTTCTGTCTCTATGGAGTCATCTATTCTGAACAATTAATATTAAAGGAATCATACAATTATATAGCTGTTTGGATCTACTTTCTTGTACTTAGCATATATTTTCAAGGTGTATCCATGTTGTAGCATCTATCAGTACTTCATTCTGTGGTTGAATAATATTCCACGGTATGGGCATACCACATTTGTTTATCCATTTGTAAGATGACAGATGTGAGATTGTTTCCACTTTTGGCTACTGTGAATAATGCTGCTATGAACATTGGTGTAAAGGCTTGTGTGGAATATGTTTTCACTTCTCTTTAAACTATGTGTAGGAGTAGAATTGCTGGGTCACATGGTAACCCTACATTTAACTTTTAATTTTAATTTTATTTTTCTAGTACAGAGTATCAAACCCAGGGCCTTGGCCATGCTAAACAAGCACTCTATCACTAAGGTACCTCTGCCCCACATGGCTGTATTTTTTTTTTAACAGTACTGGAGATTGAAGCTGGGGCCTTGCCCATGCTATGGAAGTGCTCTACCACTGAGCTATGGCTACAGCCTTTTTTTTTTTTTTGGTACCAGGGGTTTAATCCAGGGGCACTAAAGCACTGAGCTACATCCCCAGCCCTTTTCTCATATTTTACTTGGACACAGGGTTTTGCCAAGTTGCTTATAGCCTCACTAAATGGCTGAGGTTGGCTTTGAACTTGCAATCCTCCTGCCTTAGTCTCCCAAGCCACTGGGATTACAGGCATGAGTCATAGCACCCAGCTGTCCCCAGCCTTTTAAATCTTATTTTGAGACAGTCTCTCACTAAATTTCCCAGATTGATCTCAAACTTGCAATTCCTCTTCAGCCTTCAGAGAACCTGGTATCACAGTCATGTGCCACCATGCTGGGTACGTTTAACATTTTGAGGAACCACCAAACTGTTTCCAAACCAGTTGCCTCATTTTGTATTCCCAGAAAAAATGTCTGAGAATTCCAAATTCTGTACATCCTCACTAACATTTGTTTGTGTTTCCTTTTTTATTAAAACCATTTCTAGCCTGTGCAAAATGGCATCCTGTTGTGGTTTTGATTACTGCTTCCTTAATGACTAATGATGTTGAGCATCTTTCATGTGCTTATTGGCATCTGTTTTTCTTCTTTTGAGAAATATCTAACTAGCTCCTTTGCCCAATTTTGACTGAATTGTCTTTAGTTGCAAAAGTTTTATATATTCTGGATAGCAGACTTTGTCAGATAGATGATTTGCAATTATTTTCTCCTATAGGTTTACTTTTTTTTTTTTTTTTTGGTACTGGGAATTGAACCCAGGGGCACTCCACCACTGAGCCACATCCCCAGCCCTATTTTGTATTTTATTTAGAGACAGGGTCTCACTGAGTTGCTTAGGGTCACTAAGTTGCTGAGGCTGGCTTTTGAACTCATGATCCTCCTGCCTCAGCCTCCCAAGTGCTGGGATTACAGGCATGTGCCACTGTGCCCAGCTTATAGGTTTATTTTTGATGGTGTCCTTTGAAGCACAAAGCATCAAAGTTTAATTTGAGGAAATCCAACTTATCTATTTGTTGTTGGTTATAAGTGTTTTCAGTGTCATATTGAAGAACCATCACCTTATTCAAGGTCCCAAAGGTTCTTCTTTTCCATTTTTTTTTTCTCTAAGAGTTTTACAGTTTTAGCTTCTACAAATAGGTCTTTAACAGAGTCAATTTTTATATACAGTGTGATATTGGGATCTGCAATCTTTGTTTTGCAGGTTGATTTCCTGTTGTCTCAGGAACACTTGTTTAAAATATTGATGGTGGATCATTTTGGGAAACTTTTTTTAAAAATCAGGATGGGGCGGTTGGCATGTGCCTGTAATCCCAGCAGCCTGGGAGACTGAGGCAGGAGGATTGCAAGTTCAAAGCCAGCTTCAGCAACTTAGTGAGGCTCTAAGCAACTTAGCAAGATCCTGTCTCTAAATAAAATATAAAACAGGCTGGGGATGTGGTTCAGTGGTTAAGCTCCCCTGGGTTCAATCCCTAGTACCAAAAAAATTAATAGTAATAAAATTTTAAAAATAAAAAAACTAAAAATCAATTAACCATAAATATAAGGGTTCATTTCTGAACTCTCAATTCTAGTTGTAGAGATGTTAGGGAAAGGGAGGAGAGGAAGGGAGGAAAGGGAAGGGATCTCCGAGCCAGGCTACCGTCTGTTGCAGGTTAAGCACATCTGTAGCTAACTGAGAGTCCAAGTCCTTTTGTTGTTCCCATAGTAAGCATCTAAAGGAGTAGGTACAGCATGACCAATACTTAAGTTAGCAGTTACAATAGCTCACATTAAGAGAAATAAAGTCCCGGCTCCTGGATCTGGGTTAGGAGCCATAGCTGTTGCTTAATCTTTAAGGCTTTTGATGTCTCCCCAGGTGTGGTCCACCATCAGGGGGGTGCTGGTCATTCAGCGATAAATTCTCCATCTGTTGAGTCGGGGGCCTGCACATGAGGATGAATGTTCTTGGCCGGTACCCTCAGAGGTGTTTTTGCAGTTCCTGGAAAGACACAAGCAAATCCTCTGCCTCGGGTTAGCAATGGTTGTGGACCATGTCATGTGTTAGTTAGTGGGTCCCTCAGGGTGGCATTAGAGCACCCCAGTGCTTATGAATAGGAGAGAGACCTTTATCATCAAAAGTGAGAAATTTTAATGTAGAAAGGACTAGCACGGTAAAATTTAAAGTAAAATGCAGGGGTGTATTTTCCCCCTCTTTTTTAAACTGGAGTTTGAGTATTTTATTAGCTCATTTAATAATTTTTTGGCCTTTGGGATTGTAGGGTATATTTGTTATGTGTTTAATACTGAAACTTCTTAGAAAATTTTGTAAGGTAGAGGCAGAGCCTTAGTTCAGTTGAAGTAGGGCTCCTTATAAATCTTAGATAAATCATTTTTGTTTTGAAGCTAATCTTGCTTTTTTGTTATGAACAGCTTGATTAAGCTTATAGGTCCAGTGAGGGTTAAAGAGGACTGTAAAAATAAAGATTTATAAGTTTAAAAAGTTATGTTACTAACTTTTACTTGTATATGTTTTATTTATTTATTTACCTGTGTATATTGTATTTATTTATTAGTAAGTTAAAAACTAAGTAAACTTTACTTTTTGTATCTAGGAAAGTTATAGAAACTAGGACATCTATGTAGTTTTGTCATAATTGTTATGTGTAATATTAGGAGCTCTGTGTAGCTCTTAAGAAAGTTTACTGTTCAAAGTTGCTGCGAGGCAGGCAGGAACTGCAGAAGTGGAGCTGGTGAAACATTGTTGCTGTTTAGTAAAAGAATTTCTTTTTCCCAGGAGCTGTGTGCGTGAGATCAAGGTCAGGGTTGATAAGACTTTACACAGAGCTTTTGTATGCAGGGCATTGCTATAGTAGTTAGACATCCTGGGCTTTGGGTTATTAATGGGTGTTAACAATATTGTTATAACCTAAATAACAGTTGTGTGTTTACCAAAGTATTTATTTGAGATTTTAGAACAGGAACACATCTGAATTTTTTAGAACTCAGTTTTCCCAAGTAATAAAACCTGACAAATAGAAGAAAATTATCTTGATGGAGCATATCAACATTTTAGATTTTGTTTTATATCAGTACATTAAAGATTACACAAATCTGTGTTAATTACAGCCAATTTAATCACAAACACAAAGTTTGTGAAATTTACCCTATCACCTACACAGATTTTTTTTACTTACTCAGACCTCTTTTAACACTTATTTAGACCCTCTTTCACTTACTCAAAACTTTTACTTGCACAAACCTTTACTTAAAAACCTTTTTTTTAATTCCAAGCCTTATATCTAAATTCCATCCCAAGCCTTATATCTCATTTCCTATCACCAGCTTTATGTCTAATTTCCGATCGCAAACCTTCTTAAAACTCCCTTTAAACTTTCTTATATCTCCTTTTGTCTTTTTAAATATACAATTTAAAAATAATTTTTATAAAATTTTAAATTTAGACAAATTACTCCATTTTAATAAAATGAAATATTTTGTTAGTATAGTACCTTGATTGAAACACAGTTGAAACTTTTGGATTTCTCTATAAATAGAAATATACTTGTTAGGAGTTAACTTTAACCTTGTCTTTAGTGACAATATAAAGTAATTTATCAATCTAGGAAAACACCAGCAATGTTTAAGCACGTAGTCCTGGAATTTAAGGAGTTAAGAATTTAACAGTTAGCATTTTAACCTTGTAAATTGAGCAGATCTCTTTAATAAACATATTTAATTAACCTCTTATATATCAAAACCAATTTATTTATTTTTTTTGTAAAAACAATTATATTAGACAAGCATAGGGAAAAGTGTTTGCTTTCTCCTCTGTTGAAGAAAAATCCTAGAAAGAAAGGACATTAGGCATTTCACAAAAAATAGTACTATTAACACTTTGAAAAACCTGTGAGTAAAGTAATGTTAAGACATTTTAATTTTACTTATTTAGTCAATTTAAATTGAAACTTTTAAATCACGTGAATCAAAGATTGGACCCAAATCTGAATTTAATTGAGAGCTCTCTTTATATTAATTTGATACCATGTACATGGTTTAACATATGACAGAAAGATAAATGAAAATACAAAACACACAAACACGCAAAGAAAAATTCATGAGCTCAGAAGATACAGAATCTAAACAAAAAGCAAGTCCTGTAAAAGAGACACGGCCGTCAAGGATTTAAAATAGCATGAGAAAAAAATCATCTTTTTGTTCTGCAGCTTACTACACATTCTAAAGTGGACTTTAGCAAGGTCAGGCCAGGAAAGTTGTTGCTCAGGGCTTTTTAACCCCTGTAGTAATTTTAGATATAGAGCTTTTAATAAATGAGAATTCTCCATGATAATGCTGAAAGTTCCCCTTTTATTACCGGGGTGTAACCCTTTTTAGTACTGATAGCTTTTATTATTTACATTGATTTTGGAAGTCCCCCTTTTCTTCCTGGGGTGATACCCTTCCTAAGCTGATAGCTTTTAGTATTTTTATATATATATATATATATATATATATATTATTATTTTAAAAGTTCCCCTTTTATTATTTAAAACCTGGGGTGCTTACCCTTTTGGTGCTGATCCTGCCAACTACGCCAGATGTAGGGAATTATTTTCTTGACTTCATTATGAATTGTTCAGGTATATAAAAATATAACTGATTTTCAAATATTGATCTTCAACTCTGCAACTTTGCTGATCTAGAGTTTTTCTATTATTTGGGAGAAATGTAAATATATTAACTTTATTTTTTATCATTTTGAAAACTATTTTTAGTTGTAGAAGGACACATTATCTTTGTTTATTTGGTTTTTTTTGTGGTGCTGAGAATTGAACACAGTGCCTCTTGCACATGCTAGGCAAGCACTCTACCACTGAGCCACAACCCCAGTCCTATTTTTTTTATCATTTTAATTGACAAAATGTGTCTGTTTATTTTTTCATCATGTTTTGAAATGTGCATACATTGTGGAATGGGCAAATTGAATTAATTAACATATGTGATCAACTTTAGATTTCAAATTAAGGAAGTATACCAGTTACAATGGTTTCGAGGTCTATTAAGTAGGCACCAGACAGGAAACAGATGGCTCATTAAAATGAGAAAAATTAGAGGAAGGTTTAGTAAAGAGACTAAGAGTGTTGAAGAACCACAGGGATAATACAGAAATCTGGGGCTAGTCATAGCATGGCCATTTCATTACAATCCCTAGCATGAAGGGAATGAGGGAATGGAAATATTACTGTATTAGTCAGAGTTACAAAACAGAATAGGAGATACACATACATGTAAAATATATATAACATAAATAAATTAGGTATTTTGTTAAATTAATTCTATTATAAATTTATGTAATTTATTATACATGATTAATATGTAAGCACACATACATATAAACACAGAGAATAGGGGATTTATTGGGAATTGACTCACACGGTTATGGAGATTGGCAAACTCAAATCAGTAGTTATGGGCTAAAAGGCTCAAAACCCCAGAGAGCTGATGGTAATGTCTGAGCCCTGTGCTGGAGAATCCCTCTTATATGAGGGAGGGTTTGTATTTTATTCTGTTCAGATTTTAACTGATTAACTAACCCACTCCATTACAAAGGGCAATCTGCCTTATCAATTGAAATATTAATCTCATCCAAAAATACCCTCACAGAAACCGTCTGGATAATGTTTGGCCAAATATCTGGACACCCCATGGCCCAGCCAAGTTGACACCTAAAATTCATCATCACAGAAAAGAAAGTTGTTTTAGAGAAAGCCACCTAAAGAGAAACGGTGACCTTCAGTTGACAGATGACTACAACAGCCCTGCAAGAAGGGAGCCAGGGAAATATATTCCTGGACCTCACCCTACTCTCTCCAATATCCTATCCGGAATTCTCAGGGACAGGACCCAGTTGGATGCCAGGAAGCAAATGAGCCCATTGGTGTAGTTCATATAAGATTAAAATAGCAGAGGATAACTTATCTTTGGCAGGCAAAGAACAGGGTTGAAAGGATGGAGAGTATATCGAGAGGGGCAAATGGAAGTAATCTGTACATGAAACTTGAAACTCTGGAGCCTGTGCCACAATTCCAGCGGAATCATTCAAACAAAGTAGAAGAAAGGCAGGAAGATAAAAGGTGAAATTAGTACAATGGAAAACAAACATAATTGACATTATGTTGGTCAGTTTCCCATCAATATAACAAACACCTGAGATAATTAACTTAGAAAAGGTTTATTTTGGCTCACAATTTGAAGTTTCAGTTCATGATCCATTGGCCTCACTGCTTTGAGCCTGTGTGATACAGCACATCAGGTGGAGAGTGTGTGGTGGAGTAAAAAACTGTTTACTTCATGGCCAAAAGCAAAAGAGAGGAAGGAGGTGGTCAAAGTCCCACTATCCTCTTGAAGAAAATGCACCCAATGACCTAATGACCTCCCACTAGGTCCCACCTCTCAACAGTTCCACCCCCGACTTAATAGGGGACCAAGCCTCTAGGGCCCTTGGGGAACATTCAAGATCCAAACTATAGAAGACAGCAACAACCAAGTCAAAAGTTTGTTTTTTAAGAAAGAATAACAAAATAACCTCTGGCAATACTAATAATCAATAGAAAGAGAAGTCACAATTAATAGATGTAAGAATCAAAAGGAGCTAGGGCAACTGTGTGCCAATGCATTTACAGAAAAGGGCAACTCTCTAAGACAGGGAAGAGGATGGATTTTAAGAAAGAACTTTTTGGGGTGCTGATTGGTGATCAAGGGTGTCCCTGCATGTTGGGGTGAGCTGGTCTAGGCCACAGAGAAGGCCTGGATAATGGGGAGCTCTGTGATCCTGAGAGTAGCCAAAACTAATGGCGGTTGTTAGTTTTCAGGTGATGTGATTTCCCCCACCATCCTCTGCTTCCAGTTAAGACATGTTAAAAATCATGGCAGTCCTCATCTGTGTATCACTGGGGCTTGCCTTTGAACTGCAGAAAATGATCAGCAACTGATTGAACCATAGTTCACAGGCAGAGAGGAGGGGGGTAGGGAAAGCCTGACAAGGTCCCTGGTTTTCACTTTAGCTATTTAGGGAAATGGTTGATTAAGGACTGGGATAGGAAAAGTACCAGCAGAGGAGCTTGGAACAACTTGCTATGCAAAAAACCAAGAAGGCTATCAGATCCTATTGGATTGTGTTAATGATTCAGGAGTAATTCTATGAGAGGCTTCCACTGACCAGAAATTGGATAATTTCAGCCTTGGTAAGGATAATAATTTTAATGGCCTGAAAATCATCAAATAGGTTTTTTTGTTTTGTTTTGGTTTTGGTATCAGGGATTGAACCCAGGGGCACTGAACCACTGAGCAACATCCCCAGCCCTTTATTAATATTATATTTAGAGACAGCGTCTCACCAGGCATGGTGGTGCACACCTGCAATCCCAGGAGCTTGGGAGGCTGAGGTAGGAGGACTGCAAGTTCAAAGCCACCCTCAGCATCCTAGTGAGGCCCTAAGCAACTCAGTGAAACTCTGTCTCTAAATAAAATATTTTAAAAAGGGTTGGGGATGTGGCTCAAGTAGTAAAACCCCTCTGGGTTCAATCCCCAGTATCAAAAAAAAAAAAAAAAAAAGAGATAGGGTCTCACTAAGTTGCTGAGGGTCTCACTAAGTTGCTGAGGCTGGTTTTGAACTTGGGATCCTCTTGCCTCAGCCTCCCAAACTGATGGGATTACAGACATGTGCCACCACACCTGGCCACCAAGTAGGTTTAAATCCAAGAGTTTGCAGTACTTAAAAAAAACAAAACCAAAACACATTTTGTTGTCATTTTTGGAAATTTCTAAGGAAACTTACTCATTATTTTGGAAACTGGAAATTAAGAATCAAGTTTTTATCCTGGCTTTCCTAATGAACTTCACCTCAAGGTACCCAAATGATTGCTGAGGGAAATTCTTTCTTTAGAGAATAGTCTAGCCAAATCAGGGTATCACTATTTTCTAATCTCTACTGAAGATTAATGTGAGCAATGATTAACCTGTAATCCCAGTGATTTTGGAGGCTGAGGCAGGAGGATCACAAATTGGAGGCCAGCCTTAGTAACTTAGTGAGACTGTCTCAAAATAAAAAATAAAAGGGGATGGTGATACAGCTGAGTGGTACAGCACCCCTGGGTTCAATCCCCAGTACCAAAGGGGGTGGGGGGGGAGGCTGTAATAGAGACAACCAGACCTCATGTGCCTCCTGACTGAAGTTCCCCATACAGATATGAACCATCTGAATCTGATAACATCTCTAGATCTTAATATCAATTTACTAAAAATAAAATAAAAAACAGCTCCACCTATGAAGCATTACAGGGATGCAATTAGTGAAGTCCAGAATATGGGCAATCTCTAGGACAAACAACTTGGTTTCTTCAACAAACTAATGAAACTGGGAAAGAAGTGGGAAGGGAGGGAGGAGAGAGTCGGGAAGACAGAGAAGGAAAGAACACCTGGAGACTAGAAGGTATTGCAGAGATAGTATCTAATTCCAAACATATGAGCTCTGCTTGGATCCTGATTCAAACAAACTACAACACAAATTTATAAAACAAAAAAATTGAGCATTAATTAGATATTTGAAGGCATTAAGGAATAATTCTTGATTTCTCTAAGTGTGCTTTGGGGATACATTATGAAATACTTTTATGGATAAAATGATGAAATGTTTGGAATTCTAAATAATCTCGTGCAGATGTATATGAAATAAGGTTGACCACGGGTCCACAACCTTTGAAGCTGGATTTGCTACAGTTGAGTGATAAGCCCTTGAGGGATTACTTTCCTGTTCTCTCTTCTTTTGTTTATTTAAAATTTTACATTATTAAAAGTTTAATGACTTCTCCCCTCAGGAGGCCTTCCCAACCACCCCATTTAAGGCAGCTTAACTTGCCCTGTTATCAGTTAGCCTAGCACCCTCTCTGCTTCATGGAACTTAGCCAATGTCACTTTATATATTTACTAATTAATTTTTCTCTGGCAGAATTTAGTTTATAAATAAAAATTGTTTGCCTTGTTCACTGCTTACCTTCTGGGGTTGTCACTGGCACCCAAAAGTGCTTAAATCTTTGTTGAATGAAAGAACAGATGGATACAGGGATAGCTAATGGGCAAAAGCACAGTTTGGGGGCAAGAACTGACAAAGAAATACTTCTGTAATGGCACCCTCCCCAAAGACACCAGAAAAGGGAGATTCAACTATCAAGCCCTGGGCCTTTGCAGCAAGCTAACTTGGGGTTTTGCTATTTCTCCAATTGAGAAAATAAACTAGATTCACAATTGTTGTTAGTCACACATCTTTTCTTTGAGTGAAAATAATACAATATGTAAAACACAATAGTCAAAAGCAGATTTATTACTATAGTTTAGTTTCAAAACAATAAAAATAAAAAATCATCCAGTGGTTATGAGGAATCTAGGAAAACCTGTCCCAGCAAGGCCAACTTGGAGGTAAAGGGCTGACTGGGGCAGCTGAGAAGTGAGATTTTCTGCTTGCCGGCCCTCTTCTCCCTTGCCTGGTCAAGGTTTTCAGGTGAGGAGAATGTTCCTGGCCCTGCTGGGGGTTCCCAGGACCCTGAACTCCTCCTCTTCTTCTGAAATCTTGACCTATTCCGTTTGAGAGAGTAGAATTCTCTCATCAAGTCTTCCACTTCCCACTGCTCCTCCTTCAGCCTCCGGCAGCAGTGCAGGGCAGCGGGGTCAATGGGGTGTGCTTCTGTGTTGAAGATGTAGCCCCCGGCTCCCAGGATGCACTCCCCATAGGGGGTTATCACAGCATCGAAGGTGGAGCCATTGTTGTGGATGAAGTTGGTGGGGTCAAACAGAAGGTAGAGGTATTTCACAGTCTCAGCCAGGAAGAAGGACTCCATGCGGTTGTCGAGCTTGTGGTCTCGAAGATCTTTGATCTGCCATGTGGGAGAAGGAAGCAAGTCAGATGGCACCATGGTTTGGTAGTAAGGGTCAAGTGACCCCGTTAAGAATTCCTACTGGGCCACTAAGCAGCTGAGGGCCTTCAGGTGACTTACTTAGCTTTTCAGAGCTCACTCTTTTCCAAGCCGCCCCCTCCTCCCACCTGGATTATCACAACAGCTTCCAACTGGGCTTCCCACTTGCATCCTTCTTACCCCACACTAGTATCACGAGTCTTATCTCATGTAGCTCCTTTTCTCATAACCTTCTGCTGGCACCTCACTTTATGCAGGCCAAAAACCCAAGCCTTACCATGGCTGCCTTCATGTTAGGTTATGAGATTTAATAAAAAATTTTAATAAAAAAATAGATACTCTTCCCCCAGGTTCCCTCATAGTGAGTTCCCTCACTTCCTTCAAGTCTCTGCTCAGATGCTGCCTCCCCAGGAAGGTCTCCCTGGTCTTCCTACATGGCAGGATAATCTCCAAAATCCTGTATCCTGCCTTGGCATAATATCCTATTGTTAAAATGTATCATCAGTTATTTAGATCCTCCCTTGCTGCGCATCAAGGTAGTTACCACGTTTTTGCTATTGTAAATAACTAACAATGAGCCTATTTTAGAAAATCTCAACTGAGTTTACCGTGATAGATGAGTAAGATGACTTGCTATGAACATTTATTTTTAGCTTTTCAGAATTAGCAATGCATTTGAACAAAACTAATTCTCAGTGGACAACTAACACAAAAAACCTGACTCTACGGATATATGCACCAAGACTTAATTTCTTGCCCTGTTTGAACAGATCAGATGCCTTTTCCCATCATGCACCTTGGAAAACCTCCAAGAGGCTTCATTTACATGGAAATAAGCCCAACATTCCTAAGAAAGCCACAATGAGCTTATTTCTGTTTTTTTCACAGAACAACACTATGGAAACCAAAACATACAACTGTTTTGTTTTCTCCCTAAGCCTATAGGCCTTCTCTGTCAAAATAGGAATTCATATTTTACTAACAATATAATCACATTACAAATTTTACAAAAATATATATGGATTTATTTTTAAATTCTGTAACTTCACATGAGCTATATATTTTTCAGGAAATTTTTCTTCCAGACTATTTTCCTAAACATCTGTTTTATGTGTCTGTAATGATTGTTTATTTATATATTACCTGCTTGGGTCCTATAAGGATATGTGACCCGGCTCTCACCCCGGACCCTTTCAATTCATTCTCCATACAGCAACCAGAGTGATAGTTCTAAAATGCCAATCTCATCATGGCCCTGCTCTGCTATAGAGCCTACCAAGGCTCCTCCTTCCAAACTGACCCAAATCCAAATTTTTTCCCATGGCTTGTGTGAAGCCTGCTGTGATACAGTCTGCCTCCTGTTGGGACCTTCTATGGACCTACTTTCCTGCTTGTTCACTCCACTCCAGCCAACACTGGCCTTACTTCTCACAGATGTGTTCACTGTTCTTCCTACTAAAATGCAAGATCCACTGAAGCAGGAGGTTAGGTCCTTCTGCACCACTATCACCCTTGGGCCTAGTGAAAGACACTCAATAAACACCTGTGAGATTGGCAGGCTTGTTTTGTTAAAGGGTCCCAGATTTGAATACAGGGCTATGGGAGCATGGATTTTCCTTCTAAAAATCCATTTTATAAACTCTCAGAAAGCTTTCCAGGAAGTCCAGCACAATGGCACACGTCTGTAATCCCAGAGACTCAGGAGGCTGAGGCAGGAGGATTTCAAGTTCAAAGCCATTCTCAGCAACTTACCGAGGCCCTAAGTAACTTAGTGAGATTCCTGTCTCAAAATAAATGAATAAATAAAAAGGACTGGGGATGTCAATCAGTGGTTAAGTGCCACTGGGTTCAATCCTCAGTACAAAAAAAAGAAAAAAGTAAATTTTCCAGGAAACTCACATTACAAAGTAGCCTATTCAGACAGGCAAGGATCTCTGGTGCAGGGGGAATGCCAAAGGTATGGGGTCAAGACCCCTGGGAACCAATCCTGGCTCCACCTCCACTAGTTGCATGACCATTAGCAAGGTTCTTAGCTTCTCTGTTCACTAGTTTATGTCCATCTCCAAAGTCCCCTCCAGTGCTAAGGTTCCAGCACTCCCAAAGCTTCACCCTTAAAGAGGCTCTATAGCAGCAAGGGGAGCTATTTCCCAATTGTTGGGCCCAGGAAGCACTTACTGTTGCAAATCCGCACTCCACCTTGCTGATTTTTTCAATGGACTCCACAGCATCTCTCCCAAGTTCTAAGAGGGTGGGATCCCCCGTGGCACGATACAGGTACATTGCACTCTCAATGAGCTCTGCAAAGTCCAAAGCAGACCTACCTCACCCAGTGGCTGAGCAGGCATGGCTTGGGGCCCACTCAGGAAAGGCAGTGAGGGATTACTTCCCTTTCTACTTTGTCCACAGAACCCCAACTAAGAGGAACATGGGATAGCTCACCCAATTAAGAGCCTACACACTCAAAGCTGGAAGCTCAGTGGAGACCAGTATAAGGCTGACCATGGACTCCCACCAACATAGAGAGCCATATACAACCAAAATATGAGATAGGAATGAAATCACATTTTTTGGGGGGGGTACTGGGGATTGAACTCAGGGACACTTGACCACTGAGCCACATCCCCAGCCCTATTTTGTACTTTTACTTAGAGACAGGGTATCACTGAGTTGCTGAGCGCTTCACCATTGCTGAGGTTAGCTTTGAACTCAACGATTCTGTCTCAGCCTCCCGAGCCGGGAAATTACATCTTTTTTTTTTTTTTT
>JAJEJO010000338.1:178730-230208 GCA_020662805.1 Glaucomys volans | reverse complement strand
TTTAGTTGTTGATAGACCTTTATTTTTATTTGTTTATATGAGGTGCTGAGAATCAAACCCAGCGCCTCACACATGGTAGGTGAGTGCTCCACCATACACATGCTAGGCGAGTGCTCCACCACTGAGCCACAATCCCAGCCCGAAATTACATCTTGATTAAGCTACTTCTTTCTGTCACTTACAGCCTAACCTAATCTTAAATTTAAAAAAGAGTATGAACCTGTCATTCTAAGGGCCTTGCTGAGTCAGGACAGACAAAAAGATCAAGGTTAAGATATTTAAGTACCAACCTTCAACCTACCAAAGATGCAGACCCTGATTCACTGTGCTCAGAAGGTGACAGTCTTGCCCTATCCTAGCCCACAACAGGAGTGTGATGTTCAGACATAAGCTCTATTTTGAGATAGATAAGAGCCAACAAAAGTGGATCCAGGGGCTGGGGTTGTGGCTCAGTGGTAGCCTAGCATGCGTGAGGCCCTGGGTTCGATTCTCAGCACCGCATATACATAAACAAATAAAATAAAGGTCCATCAACAACTAAAAAAAAAAAAAGTGGATCCAGATGAGAATATTTATTCTGGGAGGCAAACAAAACTCAGGAAAATGTGCCTGAGTATTTGAAAACACTGGATGGCCTCAGTGGGTAGAAGCTATAACTCAATATGCTTTTCTACTTAGTCACCCATTTTTCTTAGAGGAAAGAACTACTCTTCCTCCTCCACCAGTATCTCCCAGATCATCTCCTTTCCTGTTTCCTCCTGAGCTCAATCAGCACTGCCCACCTCCCCAGATCTCTGGTACATTGCCCTCCCTCCACAGGGAGACAACTGCTAATCCAATTGCAAATATTCTAAGATACAGATGGGGCACACTTACTGGCAGGTGAACACACAGCAGAAAAGACAGTGCTCTCATGGGAGGCCTCCCTTCTGCTTCCAGCATCTGGCTGGATCAGGGCCATTCTTGTTTTCTCTTCCTCACACATGGATCTAAGTATGCTAGCTATTGCTTTACCTTCCTGTACGTCATCTGGACAACTCTGGAGGAGGGCGACAGTTTGAGACTTAGATTTGGCCTCTGCAGGAGGTGAAGTCCTCAGAAGCCATTAGGCTAGGCTCTGTGCTACCACACTGGCCATCAGAGGCAGGAACCAGAGTGCAATGCACTGGCCAGTCCAGTTACAAGGTTGTATCTTATCTCCCATGTGCTATTGTTTTGGGGAAGGAAGGGTGACTGGCCTGGGGCCCTCCTGGATTCCTGGCAGTGGTGCCTTACTTTCCACTGATGCTTTCCTGCCAGCCTGTCCTGCAAATGGAACTGAGTGCTTCTGTATGTAGTGAGCTTCCTGCCACTGGTGGTAACTAAGAAAAGCCTTGATAAGCACTTGACAGGGCTACTGTAGGAGGATTTCAAATAGTAGACCTCTCAGATTCCTCTAACCATGACATTGTACAAGTCTACATTTTACATTTAGTCCCACATTGATCATTTCCTCTATAGGTAATGCTAGACAGGATGAATACTTTCTTTTAAAATAGTAAATAAATAAATAAATAAGGATTGGGGTTGTGGCTTAGTGGAAGAGAGCTAGCCTTGCATGTCTGGGATACTGGGTTTGATCCTCAGCATCACATAAATGCATAAAATAAAGGTATTATGTCTATTTACAACTAAAAATCAAAAAAATTTAAAAATAAATATATGTGAATAAATAAAGCAAACCATGACAACAAATGCATGAGAAACACCAAAGAGCAATTTCTGAGGATCCCAAAATGCCTGATTTGCCCTTTAAAACTGCTATGTCACTCCTGCATCCTCCCGAGGTCCAACAATAATCACTTGGGTTAAAGGAGGAAGGAACTGGGGCAGAAGAAGGCAGAACAGGCAGAAGCACGAGGAAGGCCTGTCTCATGGCTCAAAGGCAATGCAGGTGGGAAGCATCTATGATGTTAACATAAACTACACTGGGGTGGGGATGAGCATGCTAAGTTTCCTGCCTCTGTACCCCTTTCTCCCCCTTCTCAACTTTCCTGCAGTGAATCAGAGGACATCAGAGATGTCAAGAAACTTAAGACAATGTCCAGTGTGTGGTCCCTTCCTTGATTCTGAGCTGCCAAAGGAGAGTGGGACAAGACTAGATGACGCCTGAGGTCCATCCCAAAGTTCTACCATTCTACACCATGGAAGCATAATTTGCCCAACCCACTGACTTGGGAAGTTTGCACCAGCTTCTGAAATCCTGATGGCAGAAGCTCCAAAGGAGGCAATCTGACATTTTCCCTCTCTCTATTTCCCTGAGTTTGAAAGAGCCCAGGAGTCCTGGATTTAATTCCAGCTCCTGCATTTAGCCTTGGAGCCAGCCATTTCAGCATACCTATCAGTGTCTATACCTGAAAATACGGGGGTGAATAATTCCTAGTAGGAAAACCACCCAGAGCCACTGGATCAGATGGAAAAAAATAGCCTTGCAAGAGCCTGTGAGGGATTAGGGTGTGAGGGATCAGATCCTGTCATGGGCCAGAAATGCTGCTCACCTGGTCGAAGTGGGTAGCCCTCTCGCTTCTCCACTGTGTATCCCTGAGGAATATTGTAGAACTCCGGGAGGCCCCCAAATTGCTTCCACACAGTGTAGTAGTTGAGGAAGGTCCTCATGGCATTGTCAATGTCCCCAATGAGGCTCTGTGGGAGAGACGTGGTGGTCAGGTAGGCAAATGCCACCCTAAGAACCCATAGAACAAAACCCGACATATAGCCAACCTCAGGGAAAGGATAGTAAAGTCTCTGGGGCAAAAAAGTCATCAACCAAACCCTGATCTGCTACTGACTCGCTTTGTAGTCCTGAGCTAGACAGTAAACTTCTCTGAGCCTCATCTACAAGATGTAAAATTCGACACTTATCTCATGCATTGTTGGGAAGAACTGAGATTATATATTAAGTCCCTGAACCTTTTTGGTCAATGTTAACTACCAGTAGTTTTTATTTTGACAGCTGGCTCAAAATTCTGAGGGAAAAGGTTGGCTGTGTTTTCACTCCCACCCCACAGCCCAACAGATGACCATTCTTATTAGTTTCTAATATAGTTTTCCAGAGTTTCTTTATACAAACATAAGCAAAAATGAGCATGTTATTTTCCCATCACTAAAAACAGCCTAAATTAGGCATACTATTTTACACCTTCCTTTATTTATTTAACAATGTATCTTGATTTTTTTCCAGGTAAGTACATAGAGAGTGCCCTCCTCTTTTCTATACAGTTGCATCATATTCTATTTTTTTAAAATATATATATTTTTTAGTTGTTGATGGACCTTTATTTTATTCATTTATTTATATGTGGTGCTGAGTATCAAACCCAGTGCCTCACACGTTAGGCAAACACTCTACCACTGAGCTACAATCCCAGCCCTCTATTTCTTTTTAATATTTTTCAGATGTTGATGAATCTTTATTTTATTCATTTATTTATATGCAATGCTAAGAACTGAACCCAGTGCCTCACACATGCTAGGCAAGCGCTCTACCACTGAGCCACAATTCCAGCCCCTCACATTTAATTTCTCAGACCAAAGTTTAATCATTTCTTTATTAATAGCCATTTGGCTTGGTCTGATCTTTTGCCGTGTGCTGTAACAATCAATTGCTGCAATAAATACCTCTGTCCTTTCAACTATACAAAGTATATCTGTAAGATAAATTTCTAAAATTATGATTGCTGGGTGAGAGGATGTGGGCATTTGTAATTTCTCTAGCTATTGCTAAGTAGCTAGTATTAATGTAAGTTCACAGAAAAATAGCTGATGTTGACATTTCCACTGGATGTCTCATACATAGAACAAATGACATTTCCTAAGTAAAATTATGGTTCCCTTACGTTTCCCCAGTTGCCTCCCTACTCTTGCCTCTGTCCCTTCTTACTAAATGGCACCACTGTCTACCTAGTTACCCTGGTCAGAAACTTGGTGGTCATCCTGGACGCCTTCCCCCTCCCTCACATCCATTCCTCCGCTGTTCTTGCTAATTCCATCTCCAAAACAATTGAGTTGTTGCCTTTTCTGCACAGCCACCACCTGCTCATGGCACCTCACACTGGGATGACCTCAAAAGCCTCCCTGATAGTCCCACCACTGCCCCTCCTCAATCCAGTCTCACCAAAGCAGTCAGAGTAACCATCTTACTACACACCCAAGACCTTCTGGCTTCCCACAGGGTCAGCATAAAGCCAAGATACCTCCCTAGGTCCTCAAGGCCCTGACAGTCTGGTCACTGCTGATCTTCCAGTGACTGAAGGCCGTATTGCATTTTTGTTTCTGATAAACACCCAACTTTGTTACCCTGGGACCTTTACACATGACCTTTCCTTGCCCTGGTACATCACACCCCACCCCTATTTCTTTTCCCTTCAAATATGAACTTAAGCATCTCTGCTTCAGAGTGCACCCCAATTTCCCTGTCTAAAGCACATCCCCATCTGGTATCCTCTATCTCAGCTTCTTTTTTGTTTCCTACACTGCAAGGTATTATCGTATGCGTGTTTAAATTTCTCTTTGTGTCTTCCCCCTCATAAACTTCCTGAGGACATGGCTGAAACACAGGAGGCATTCAAATATTTGCTATGTAAAGCCAGGCGCAGTGGTGCATTCCTATAGTCCCAACTACTGAGAGGCCAATATGAGGCAATCATTTGAACCCAGGCGTTCAAGGCCAGCCTGGACAACACAGCAACCCTATCTCATTAAAAAAAAAAAATTGCTACGTATATGAATGAACAAATTTAACATCTCTAAACTACTTCATCTGTGAATCATTTACCTCACACATCTGTGTGTTGAGATGATTCTGTGTAAAGTATCTGGCAATAAATTGGGTGTGGTGGTGTACACCTATAATCCCAACAATTCAGGGGGCTGAGGCCGGAGAATCGCAAGGTTAAGACCAGCCTCAGTAACTTAGCCAAGGCCCTAAGCAACTTTAAAACATTTTAAACTTCTATGTATATACAACTTTTGTTACAGAGATGTATGATCAATAAATGCTTTCAGCATAAAACATAATAATTATGAAAAAATTATCTTGAGGGAACAGAATGAAAATATGAGTTCAAGGAAAAAAGGAAAGGCAAGCAACTATTTAAAAATCTTAAGATTAAAGACATACAAGGGGCTCCATTGTTTCTCAGAATTCTTGTAGGGGACACTCAAGCAAAAAAAATCAAAGATCATAGAAGAGCTGTACCAATGTTATTAACTTGTTATTTCTGAGACTTTCCCCATCTGTAAAATAAGAAGATTGGCTAAAAATACACAATTGAGGACTGATTAAAGCTTGTATGAATATGTAATAATGAACCCCATCATTAGGTACAAGTATAATGTACCCATTTAAAAAATGTGAAAAATAGATCAGTTTATCTATTCAATGGAATATATGCAGCTGTTTAAAAAATAAAGTAAAACTGATCTATATGTATCAATAAAAATCTATAAGATCTATAAGATACAGGTACTGGGGCTGGGGCTGGGGCTCAGTGGTAGAACGCTTGCCTAGCATGTGTGAGGCACTGGGTTTGATTCTTAGCACCACATATAAATAAATAAAGGTCCACTGACAATTAAAAAAACCATATTTAAATAAAAGAGATATAGGTAACAAATAATATAACATGTTCCCATCTGTTTAAAGAAAAAGGAGGATATAAATGTATACATATTGATGTCTATGGATTTCTGGAAGGATTCATAGAAAACAGGGGCCGGGCATGGTCGCACACACCTGTAATCCCAGCACTTGGGAGGCTGAGGCAGGAGGATCGAGAGTTCAAAGCCAGCCTCAGCAACTTAGCGAGGCCCTAAGCAACTCAGTGAGACCCTGTCTCTAAATAAATACAAAATAGGGCTGGGGATGTGGCTCAGTGGCCAAGTCCCCTGAGTTCAATCTCTGGTTCCAAAAAAAAAAAAAAAAGAGAGAGAGAGAACAGGGGCAGTGGGATAAAGGCTCAACATTTGCTCTTCACTATATTGTGCTGTGTGTTTTTCAGATTTATTACCATTCGTCACATTATTACCTTTCTTAAAATAAAAAATAAAAAACAATCAAACCCACCTAGACTATAACCCATTTTGGTACAGGAAATATCTTGGCATACCTAGGAAAGGTGCTAAAGGGTAGATTCAATGCCCTTCCAGCAGCAACTCTATCAGACTGTGAGGAACAAGCATGAGCAGGCCCATTGTCAAGAGGGAAGACACCTGACAGAAATGCTAACTGGAGAAACGGCTGTTACTGTAGCTGGTACGACTTTCCAGGGTAACCTTGAAGTTCAGTTCCTGACGCCTTCATGCTCCCCTTGGAAAACTCAGCTTGGCAGAATTGTGTAGCTCTCTAATTCATTCTACATTTCTATTCCATCCCCGCCCTCCCACCAATAAAAAAGTACTCAAGCAACTGAAGGAACTTACTTGACACGTATCAGAATGAGCTGGCTTTGTCATTCTACAGAAAAATGACCATCATCTTTGATCATTCCTACCTGAAGGCCAGGCCAATAGGCCTCCAAGGACTGGAAGACCGGCATGGACACAGTCCCCTTGTACATCTGCACCCACAGGTACCAGTCATCAAAGCGGGTGTAATTCCGAATGGCTTTGTTATACTCTGCACCACAGGAAATGGGATAATGAACATGAGTGATTAGGAAGACAAAAGGCAGGCTGGACAATGGAAGTGTGGACTCACACTTCAGAGGTCATATGATGGCTTAGCCTCAATGGGGACTAGGATGCAGTAAGGTAAGCAGACTAGAAAGAAGCATGGGTGTACAGTCAAACATCCAGGCTCAAATTCTAGCTCTGGCTAAATTTACCACATGCTAGCTGTGACCTTGGGCAAACTTTCCCTGCTTAAGCAAAGTTTTACTATCTCTTAAAATTGGGAAAGAAATGTTACATACCTTGTGGGATTTTCCAGTCATTTATTCACTCAAATATTCACTGAGTACATTCTAGGTGCTCAGTAGTCAACAAGACAAAGTCCAGCTCACATGAAGCTGACATCCCAGTGGGAACTTGAATTTATACTCCTTCCCTAGATTGTAAATCCAGGAGCCCTAGGACTATTTTGTTCACTGCAGAATCCCCAACACTAGGAGGGTGCACAATAAATATGCACAACAAATATTATCTGAATGAACAAAGTGTCAAATACATATGCTAATATATGAGTTAACCTACAAGAGTGATATAAGGATTAAATGAAATAGTCATGTTCAGAGCTTGACACTGTGCTTGGCACATTTATGGTACCCAATAAATATTTGCTGAACAAATGAACAGTGATTATACTAATTATTACTAGGTGCCTGAGAATTCCCCAAGATCATTATTATTAGTGGTTAAAGACCTGGAGGGTTAATGCATTTATTCAGCAGGGATTCATCTCTTACCTGCCTCATGCAAGGGCCAGGGGGAAACATAAAGAAGTCATAGGCCCTGTACTGAACCCTTAGACATGTAATTGTTGATGACAGCTGCCTACAGGAAAGGTGCTGAAGACTCTATATTCTGAGGAAGGATAAAACTTTTTCATGGGCAAGGTGATATGTATGCTGGACTTTGAAGGGTGAATAAAATTTGGAGACATGAGCACAGGAAATGTATCCAGGCCAAGGAAACACTGTCTAGAATGACCAGGACATAAGAAATCCAGGCCACATACAGAGAACAGCATACTTTAACTGGTTCTTGTAAGAAGGCATGAGGAGCCAGGTGTGGTGGTGCATGACTGTAATCCCAGCAGCTGGGGAGGATCATAAGTTCAAAGACAGCCTTAGCAATTTAGCAGAGGCCCTAATAAAATACAAAAAAGGGCTGAGGATATGCTTAGTCCTTAAGCACCTCTGGGTTCAATCCCTGGTACCAAAAATAAATAAATAAATAAATAAATAAATAAATAAATAAATAAATAAGAAGGCATGTGGGGAGGGGGCGGGAAAGGAAAGATAATAGAATGAGACAAACATCTATACTCTATGTATATGTATAAATATGCAAACTGTATGATCCTACTTTGTGTACAACCAGAAAAATGATAGTTATACTCCATTTGTGTACAATGAACTAAAATAAAAAATAAAAAAAATAAAAAAAATAAAAAAAAGAAGGCATGAGGAGGTGCAGTGGGTAGCAAGTGGGAGGTCTAAGTCCACTGTGCCTTCAAATGCACAACCAGGCATTCTGAATTGATTCTGTAGCACTTGGAAATAATTCATTGAAAGTTTACAAATAAACCACACATCAATAGGAAAAGTCATGAAAAAGCCCCCTTACCCTGCCCTTTTTACCTAGGAACATGGCCATGAGCTTCTTATCCTGAAGCAGGATGGCTCCTTTTACGAGGTACTCAAAGTAGGAATCCACACCAGCCCCAATACCTGCATCCTGGGCCACCCATTTGCCAGTGAGCACATCGATGTGGTTGCCAACCTGGGAGAGAGACATATGGTTCCAAGGGAGGGCTTAACACCAAAGAAAGATGTATCCACCCCTGAGTGCCCAGCGAGATGCAAGGCAGGCACCTCAGCCCTTCTTGGAGACCCAGAGGTAATAGGGGAAGGCAACAAGGCTGAACCATGGCCAGTCTTCCTGCACATCTGTACAGTGGAGAGACATCTCATGCACATTTGTGAGGATGTAATTATACACACTGGGCCAAAAATGAAAAAGAAAAATGATCTGGAATGTTTATACCCTGCCCAAAGTGAGTGTGAGATGAGAGATGAGAACTTGCTGTTCCCACAATCTATGTCAGACTTCAGAGCACTTGGCTTGTGATTCCAGTGTCTAAAGACATGATACATTCTTCATATATTTCCATAAATTAACTCAGGAAGGAAAAAAACTGGGTAGCTGGAGGATAGGGGTCAGAGGGAACTTCACCAATGTCACTGGGTACTTTTATTGCATCCTTTGAATTTTGAACCACAAAACTGTAAAGTCTTTTTAAAATAAATATTAAAAGATGTAAAGGAAGAAATGTGTTTTTCATATAACTTAGACCCTCTAGGAAGTAATAACTTTATCGAATACTCAATTAACAAGAAAGTATTAAGTATTCCATGTTAGTTTGGGTTCCCCCAGGGTCGGACGCTCTGCAAAGGAGAATAAAAGCAACTGATTTGAAAGTTAAGTCCCTGAAAATACCAACAGAGAAGGAAGGAAGGGGCAAGGGAGTCAGGAAAGGGGACGCAGATCATAAGGGCTGAGTGATGGAGCAAGTTTTCGCCATGGGAATTGGAGTTCAGTCCTTCTAGGGAGCTTTGGGATTCAGTGTACAGAATGTGCCCTTGAGTGATCTCACCCAAAGACGGGATGGGGGGGGTGGAGAATAGAATATTTATCCACAAACTTCCACCAGTATCAGTCACTGGTTAAGAACTGCTCCAGGGCAGCATTAAGTTCCAGTATTTCCAGCCAAGGCAAGCAAAGGCGGCTCCAGGCACCAGCAAAAGCCTGCCAGCAAAGGGACAGGGGTAATGGCTGCTGGAAAACAGTCAGTGTGCACAGAAATGAAAATGGTCGAGACAGGGCATCAACAGAGTTCACTATGGTCCCAGGGCTGGAGAAAACACTGCCTGTGCTGGACTAGCTCTCCAGAATGGCACCTTCCTAAGGGATTTGAGAAATTTACTCACACAAGCTCATTTTTCAAGCTGACTCAGCATCAGATTTTCCGTAACTTATATTTGAATCACTTTCGAACACAGTCTTTAGAAGTCACAATGACTCAGCAAAGGAGGTATTAGTATGAACTTATTGCTGAAGTAACTGAGGACCAGAAAGGTTAAGTGATTGGCTCAGGGTCACAAAGTTTTGATGGAGCAAGGCCAGGGCTTGAATCTAGTTCTGTCTAAATCCAGTGTTCTTTCCTGGATAGCTCTGGCTCAATTACTATTAGGCTCACTAGAATATCCTGTTAAGGGGCTGAAAACCACCTTAGTGATCATCTGGTCCAAAGTGTGTTAAATTTCCCTATGTTAATGGAATTAGAGGGGAAAGGGAAGTTCTGGGGTCAAATAAGTTTGGGAAATGTGAAGTCAAATCAATTACTTTACTCCTGGATTTCATAACCTTCATTCTGCTCATGTTCATTATTACTTTCCCAAAAGAGGGTACCATATTTAAGAATCACATAACTTAAATGGCCAGGAACCATTTTTTTTTAACAGAACACCATTCAATATTTCTTAACACTAGTATTCTAAGAATACACAATTTTATAAATATAGATAGACACTAAAAATGAGGGTCAGATGAGCCGATGATCTATAGTCACTAAGTAAGTCAGGCATGAAGCATATGGCTCCCTAGAAATCAGAGAAGTTCAAGGACTCAAGTTTAACACAGCCCCTGCTCCAAGGCAGAGGATATGCTTTCAGGCTGTCTTCCCTTCTGTGCCAAAATGTGAATGGTAGATTTGCCTACTTTTGGTGTCCTAAGCCTAAACCCTGGGCCACTCCCAGGTCACTCCCTAATTTTCTCCTGGCTTAACTGTAACTTGTTGCTCAGAGCCAACGTAGATGGGGCTAAGCTGGCAGACTTGACTCACAGAGAAAGGGCAGCAGCTGACCTACCAGCCCAATATCTGACCGGCTCTCCCAGAGGCGCATCAGGGCTACTCTGGCCACATCTTCGAACACAGGGTCACCAGTGAGGCTGCTCAGGGTGGCAAATTCCACAATGAAGGTCCCGATCCCTGCTGTACAGGTGACAGGGGTCTCTCCAGGGTTCACTCCGTGAAGCAGGTTCACCGTTCCATACGGCATGCCAGTGGGGGTCTGAAAGGCTAAATAATCAGAAATTTTACGACTCAGACAGAAGAAGGGAGGTAGGGATGGTTTTGATAGAGGCCTGAAGCTTGAGACCTCGGCCAGCACTTCCTTCTTTTTCTCCTGGGTGATCTGCTAAAGTGTGACAAGAGAAGGATGAATGTCACAACTGAAGAGCCCTACACACCCACCCAACCCAGATAATGTCAAACATCACTCTGCCCAACCCCTGGGCTCCTGCCTGTGATCAGGGCCTGGGGTGCCACACTCCACATATCTCACTTCAGCTAGAGCAGCTCTACTTTACTTTATTATTATTTCTCACTATGCCTTCCAAGGCCAGGCAGGTAACTCAGTGTGAAGCAGGCAAGGTTTAAGCTACAGGGAAGAGTGGGACTTGTGTCACATGGACCAGAGCATGCCTCATTAGAAGCCTCTCATAAACTTTTTAAAACACCACTTTTGAAAACTTTTTAAAACAGATCACCTGACCCGTAGAAGCCCCAAAGAGGCTAGTTTGAGATCCCTGTTTAAATAAAGAGTTTAGGGGCAAAATTATTTTTAAAAGAAAGATAGCTGGGTATGGTAGCACACACCTAAAATCCCAGTGACTCAGGAGGCTAAGGCAGGAGGACCACAAGTTTGGGAGCAGCCTTGGCAACTTAGTGGAACCCTATCCCAGATTTAAAAATAAAAAGGGCTAGGGATATAACTCAGTGGCAAAGCATCCCTGTGTTCAATCCCCAATACTCAAAAACAAAACAAAGCAAAACAAAACAAAACAAAACAAAACAAAAAAACTCACTAAGAGAGTCTGACCCTCAATTTAAAGGTAGGGAAAATCATGCCTGTAATGAAGTGATTCAGCCAAAGGTCACACAGGAAAGTTGAACAGAGCTGGGCGGGAATACCTGCCCAGACTACCCTGACAGCCCCAGCCCATGCTCTGCCCACCCCACCCTGTGCCTTCTGATTCAAGGCAAGAACTTGACAACCAGCCCAAAGCAGAGATTTCCTCTCAAGGCCAAAAGGTCAAACAACTGCAGAGCAGCCTGCAGGTCACCAAACCTTGAACAAAGTTGACAGGGTCCAGCAACTTTGTTATAGATAAGAAACTTGTTTCCTGGCAGGCACAAGCAGCAAGCAGGGAGAAGGACAATCACAAAGAAATATTTTAGGAAAGAAAGGAAGTATTAAAAAGAAAGTAACAAAATCCTCCTTTTTGACCTAAAGGATAGATATACTGGGGTGCTTTCTCTATAATTAATCAATATGTATTTTTGAATATGTATATTTCTGAATGCAAAAACTTTTAAGTGACAAAAAAAAAAAAAAGACAGAAAAAACAAGGCAGCTTCCTCGAGGGATGAATCACACAGGACATGATGTTTGTGAGGAGACACTCCAGTGGTGAGCCATGGGCCATGAGTGAGACCCGAACCCAGCTCACCCTCTCAAGCATGAGAGGCAAGTGTTGCATGCAAGGGACAAATGAGATGGCCAAGGGGCTGGTGGAAAGCACACTGTGACGTGTCTGGGTGTGAACAGCCTGAAGACCTCTACCACACCCTGAAGGGAACACAGTGTCCAGTTGATGCTGCCGAGCCTGGTGTGGCTGCCCCACTGGACCCAAACACTGAGGCTTTGGCCTGCAGCCCTGGACACAGTGTAGCCACAAAACAAACCCCTCTCATTTCAGTGTTTGAGGTTCTCCAGGCACTTTCTCCTGTATGATCTTATTTTGGCCTCCCTGAAACCCAATGTGGGAGGGAAGTAAGAATGATGACTTCCAGACAGAAGGGAAACTGAACCATGAAGAGGAAGAATAGCTTGGTCAAGATGTTGGCTGGCAGAGTCGATCTAGAACCCAAGGCTCCTAATACTCAGACCACGACTCTTACCCAGAGCTCTGGTATTCCAGCAGCATGTGGGCCTGGGAGGGGGCCAACAGGCTGGCTTGAAATAAGGGTAAGAACCATCTACTGGCCAGGCTGGACTTCAGCCCACGCCTATAAACTGTAATGAGGTCAGCTCATCCATCCTGAGCCAGCACCCCAGCAAGCTCTTAAAACACTCAGAAAGCTCCTGATTTTTATGGTAGATGCTCAGCGGTAGGAATATAGAGTATTTGAGTGAAAAACAGTAGACGTGATTTAGCATCGCCACTCTCATCTCCAGCAAGAAAGGTGGGGCCTACTGGACTTCATGTCTCCCCCATCTCTGTGTGGGTCTTACCTGGGAGGAGTTTTCGGGCTGCCTCTTCAGCCATCCTCAAGAGAGGTCCAGAACAGGGCCATCCAGCCTCCACTTCTACCCCAGCCTTCTTGGAGAGCAGATGAGCAGACAGGAGTCCTCCTACCACTACAGATGGCACAAAATGCAAGTGTCACAGGACGAGGACCAGCCTTTCTCTTGTGCATATTAAACCTAACCACTCTGTTGGGGTGAATCACTGGGAAGGGGTTAGGGCCACCTCGTCAATAAGTCCAACCCTTAGTCCCACGTATTTACACAGTGTGAAGGTCACAGTGTCTTTTCTTGGTGGGTCACGGAAACAAGGGTCACCTCTTGAAGTTCCTACTATGTGCCAAGCACTATGTACTGCCCCCCCCTCTTCAGATGAAGATATTAAGATTTGGAGAGGCAAAGTGACTTTCCCTAGACCACACATTTAGTAGGATATAGGGTCAGGTCTGCCTGATTCCAAAGTCCAAGCGCATTCTACTTTGTCACTCAGTCTCCCAACTGTCTGTCATACCTCAGGTGAAAAAAGTATTATCTTAATCTTATTAATTTATATATTTTGATGTACTCTGCAATATTTGAAACTCATAAAAAGATACAGAGATTCTGTGTCTAGAAATACGGCTAAACAAATATCAGGAATGGTCCGCTGACTATTTGACCTTGAACTTCAGTCTTCCCCTCCTGACAGAAGGGGGAAACACAACACAAAGGCAGGACCTGGCCAAAGTGGGAGTCAGATAAAACGCCCTCACATAAAGTTGGGACCCTCAGGACGTGTGTAAGAATGAATTAAAAACAGACCCTGCATACCTTTCCTAGTTACATGAGGAAAAATAGATGCCTCAAATCTTCGTGCCAAATAAAAGGGGAAATTTTTAAAGAAAAATATCAAAACCAATAAAACCCCAACAAAATCTGATTCATAGTTTTACAATCTGGATTTACACTAACTGGATAGTCTAGAAAACCTCAAACCTTTAGCATAAAGTGGGTTTTGGTAGGTAGTGACTCCAGCCACATGGCAGAAATCAATAGAAACTGTATCTGGAAGAACTCACATTCATCCCAGGCCTCAAAGAATCCTACAGATAAAGTCTAGGAAATGAATATAGAGTGAAAACGTAATAAATCAAATTTAAAAATCACAAAATATACAAAGCATTATAGGTAACAGTCAGCAGAAAGGATAGAAGAACAAGACTCACCAACACTTTATATATTGGAATTATCAGACACCAACAGAAAATAATTGTATGCAATATAATTAAAAAAATAAAAGAGGCTGGGATACATAAATGCACAAATAATAAAAATGACCAGGTATATTTTTAAAATGACCACAAAAATGTAATCATTGAATTAAAAATAAAAAATACAATAATTGAATTAAAAATCACAGGGTTAGGTTTAATGGCAGATACTATATAGCTAAAGAGAGAACTTGTGGACTTGAAGACATACCAAAAAAATTATCCAAAATGCAACATGAAGATACAAAATGTTGGGGCTGGGTTGTGGCTCAGTGGTAGAGCACTTGCCTAGCATGTGTGAGGCACTGGGTTCAATCCTCAGCACCATATAAAAATAAATAAGTAAAATAAAGGTTATTGTGTCTATCTACAATTAAAAAGTTTTAGAAAAAGATACAAGATGTTGCCAAATGTGACAGCATATGCCTGTAATCCCACTGACTAGGGAGACTGAGGCAAGAGGATCATAAGTTTGACCCCCCCCCCAAAAAAGGTTCCCTAAAACATAAGAAGGGACTTGGAAATACAGAATATATCTACTTGGAGTTTCTAAAAAAGGTGGAGAGAAAAGGGAAGAGGCATCATTTGAAGAGAAAATAGTTAAGAACCTTTCAAAGAAATGACAGCAATTCTCAGACCCAAGAATCCCAAGCAAGATGATAGAAAGAAATCCATGGGGTTGGGGTTGTGGCTTTGGTAGAGCACTTGCCGAGCATGCGTGAGGCACTGGGTTCAATCCTCAGCACCACATATAAATAAATAAAATAAAGGTCCATTGACAACTAAAAAAAATTAAAAAAAAAAGAATTCCACATTTATTTACATCATGCTAACACTGCAAAACACCAAAGAAATAAAAACTCTTAAAAGCAGCCAGAGTCCATATAATAAAGATCAAATCTGGATGATGGGTTTGTCAGTTCTTGGCACTATTTTCTCTACTTTTTACCTAAGCTTGAAATTTTTCAAAATAAAAAAATATATATAAGAAGGGTGAAGTGAAAATGAAAAAAGAAAAACAGAATATCTAAAAAAAATGAGTAGTACTGACTATTTCTTAATAATGATGATGAAATCAGGAGTGGATAGAAAAACAGCTTTAAGGTGCTAAGAGAAAATAACCAGCAAAAATATCCCCTAAAGGCCAAACAAAGGCAGTGAAATAAAGACATTTTCATATATACAGTAGCTGAGAAGGTCTGCCAAGGACATAGCTGCACTAAAGAAAATTCTAAAGAAAGTACTTCAGAGAGAAGATAAGGGATCATAGATGTTAGGTCCTAAGACATGAGAAGGAAAGATGGTGAAAACAGTGATAAACATACAGGAAAAACAGAAACTTCAACTGTAGAAAACAACAATAATAACGTCGGAGGGTTTAAAAGAAAGAACTAAAATATGTAACTATATAGAACAAAGGTCATGGTGTCCTCAGAATCAGGTTTTGTATTATTCTAGAGAACTAAAGGCTTTCACTAACTTTAGATTTTAGCAAGATATGGTTTTTCTATTTGCTAGGAAAACTATTTTAAAAGTTAGATGTTATGCATAATTTCTAAATTAGTATAAGGAAAATGGGATGAGGGGGAAATCAATCTATAGAAGGCATGAAAAAGGAGAGGAAAAAAAGAACAGAGAAAAATGGGGCAAATAGCACATTCTAGAAAAATGAGTATCAATGCATCAGTAATTACAGTAAATGTAAATGGATAAAATGCTTGGGTTAAAAGATCGTTAGAAGGGGCTGGGGATGTAGCTCAGTTGGTAGAGTGCTTGCCTTGCAAGCACAAGGCTCCGGGGTCAATCCCCGGCACCGCAAAACAAAAACAAAACAAAACAAAACAAAAACTTGCTAAAATAGATCAACAAACAAAATATACTATGCTATTTACAAAAGATGTATCTAATCATAAAACTATGGAAAGATAAGACAATAAAATGGTTTAAAAAGGCATACCAGGCAAATGTCAACCCCCCCAAAAGTTGGTATAATTATATTCACATCAGAAACAAAGGCATAAGGACAACTTTCATTCGCAGATGACAAATTGGGCTCAGAAGTTGTGAGATGCAGCGACAGGCAGTCTCAAACTCCGCTCTGGTTCCTACACCAGGGTTCTATACCAGGCACTCCCCTACTTTCTTCTCTTTTTAAAACTTTTATGTATCATATGCAATGCCCCATTGCAGAAAATATACAAAATAAGGAGGAAAAACATAATTCTGTTGTCCAGAAGTGACAGTGTTAAACTAGTGGTCTGGAGGGTCACAGTAAATAAAGGCTACAATAGCCTCACAAGAATCACGGGAAGTTTACTAAAAATACTGATTCTAGCACCCAACACAGAAATCCCAAGTCATTAAGTTTAGGGTGGATTCTAGACGTGAACTTTTTAAAAGGTCCCGAATGGTTTTTATGGGCAGCCAAATTTGGAAACAAATGTCCTTGACATGCCATAGTCACTGACCAATGTGACTAAAGACATTTAAGTTCATTAAAACTAAATGAAGGGGTTGGGGGTTGTGGCTCAGTGGTAGGGCGCTTGCCTAGCATGTGTGAGGCACTGGATTTGAATTTCAGCATCAAACGTGAATAAATAAAACAAAGGTCCATTAACAACTGAAAAAAATATTTAAAAAAAACTAAATGAAATTGAAAATGCAGTTTCTCAGTTGCAAAAGATACATTTCAAATGCTCAAAGTCCAGTGGTTAGTGGCTACTATATCAAAACACAGATAGAAAGCATTTCCATCAACACAATAAGTTCTATTTGACAGAAAATAAGCTCTAAGAGAGGCAGAGGCAGGGATTACATTTTCTTTTTCCTTTCTTTTTTGGTACTAGGAATTGAAGCCAGAGGTGATTTACCACTGAGCTACAACCCTAACCCTTTTTATTGATTTTAAGGCAGGGTCTCACTAAGATGCTTAGGGCCTTACTAAATTGCTGGCCTCAAACTTGTGATCCTTCTGCCTTAGCCTCCCAAGTTGCTGGGATTATGGCACAGTAGCACATGCCCAGACACATCTTTCTTGATCATAGCACCAAATCAAAGATGTGAGCAATTCTGGCCTGTTTCGTTCTAGTCTTTTCTCCATCAGCTGCTCATTTTCACATATGAAACTAAAGAGGGATTCAAGACACTCTCCATGTACAAACCACCACCCTCTGGGAGGGCAGAAGAGCTATATCAGTCACTAGTTTTAGTCAAGTGTCCTGACAAGGTGGATCCTGAAGAGCCCATTTACCACCTCTTGGTTTACACAGAGGCAACTTCATACTCTCTTCTCTTCCAAAGGCCTTGAAAGGCAGTCCTCACCTCGAATGTTGGTTTCAAACACTGAGGCGTTCACGTCAATATCAAAGTCCACATTGTCCTGGAGCACTTCGACCACTCTTTGGAATTCAGAGACATTCCCCAAAATCTGAAAGGAACAGAAACCTGATCATGAAGTTCTCTCAAGCATGGAGGCATTGAAGATGCTGGATTCAGAATTTGGGATCTTTATTTATTTATTTATGCTGGTTTTTATTTTTTATTTTGAGATAGTCTCGCTAAGTTGCTAAGGGAATCACTAAGTCGCTGAGGTTGGTCTCAAACTTGTGATCCTCCTGCCTCAGCCTCTCAAGCTTCTGGAATTACAGGTATGCACCACCACACCCAGCCAGAATCTGGGATCTTATGCTTTTGCAGCCCTCACTTATTCGATTAAGACCTCCAGTTTCTGTCCTAAGTCTGCCAACAGAGAAATAAACAATATGAGCTAGAAATCACCCAGGAATCTGATATTAAGAGACTGGTCAAGTAAATTCCCAGGTACCAATTAGACACCTATTTAAATGGATACAACATAAAGAATGCGGACTCAGCAAGGAAGCCTTAGCCTGACATCTGCAGTGCATACATGTTTTTAACCCTCTCTTATTATATTCAACCATGAGGAAAACATTACAGGTTGGATCTCAAACTTCTTTACCACCAGAGAGGCTGAAAATCCAGATGCTCCTTTCTCAGTCTCCTTTGCCACTAGAGGTGACTACACTATCCAGTCAGTTCTAACCCTTACGAAGCCTACTGGGGGCACCTTTGGGAAAGCCTGTTTTCCTAATAATAGTAGACAGACATGCTGGCATGACTGTTACTCTGCCTGTCTTGAAAGCAGACAAGATTTCCTAGAGACATGGCAGTGACAGTCCATCCTAAGGCACTGAGCATGAGAATGAAAGCCAATAAACTAATGATGACAGAATGGAAAGCTATAGAGAGCCTGAGTCTCTAACATTATAGCTGGGTGACTGACCCAATGCTAGAAATTGCCTCCAGACTTCTTTTACTTCTTTCTTTAACCCAACAGTCAAATGCAATCTTGGAACCTTTTATTCTGATAATAGTATCCTGATTTTCCCTTAAAGAAGTACCCCTCTCCCATGGTCATGCCTGTGGTGTGGGAGAAACTGATCCCATGTCCCCAGCTGTGGAGTGATTGGGTACCTGACTTGGATCAGCCACAGTGCCATATCCCTTTGCCAGGTGATTGGTTCAGTTACCGGTAGGTGATCTAAGCCAGCTGAATGAACTCTCAGTCCCTGGAATTCAGGGGAAAGGGTTCTTTCCATGGTTTCCTAAATGAGTGGGATGTAAATGGAGCTACCCTACCAGCTTACAGATAGCCTGGGAAAATAACAGCAAAAAAGGCAGAGATAAGAGATGGAAAAAGACACTCCTAATGACATCGTTTTCATGTTTGGGTCCAGCTGAGTCTGAGACCAGGTCTATGGACTTTTTAGTTGCCTGATTCAGTAAATTTCCTTATTTAAATCAGGACGAATTGGGTTTTTGTCACTTGCAAACAAAACACTCCTGACTACACACCAGCACTCAAGGTCATCTGTGATTTGGATCCAGCCTTCCTTTCTGATCATATCTCACAGAACTCATCTTCACCTAACCTGTCTTCAACTACTTCAGCAAAACTGTGCCAACTACTTCCCCAACTTCTTAACTTCAGACATGCTGTTCCCTCTGGGAGAAATCACTTGCTTCTGTATCATCCCATTTCTAAATCCAACCTATCCTTGTCTAAATGCCTTTAGGAAACCTTTAATTCCTCCTCTAACCTCTTCTTCCTTTAAAAGACCCAAGCACTTTATCCACACAACTCTCTTAGGGCATTTATTTCTTTCCAATTAAGAAAATTTTTGCATGCGCAGAAGTGTCATTCATTCCTGAATTTCCCCAGAGTGTCTACCACAGCTCATGATGCAATTACTTGACAAATGTTTGTCACATTGCAGTCAGTGATCTCAAGATGGAAATCTCACCATTTCCTGACTTCTACTTAAGAAATGCCTTCTCTCAAATTGAAGATCAAAATCCTTAACACAGTGAAGAAAGGCTTGCACCCTCTGGTCTCCATCTGTCCCTCCAGCTTCACTTCATTTCTTCCTTTTTCTTCTCTACCCCAGTCATTCTGGCCTTCCTTCAATTCACCGTATTTGCCATGCTCTCCTGCCACAAGGCCTTTGCACTGACTGTTCCCTCCATCTAGAACACTCTTCCTCTCTCACTTTCCCAGTCAATACCTGCTTCTCCTTCAGATATCAACTAAGTGTCATCTCACTTGCTCAGGGAAGTTCTCCCAAACTCCTCCATCTAGGGCATATTCTTTTGTTATGACCACTCATGGAACTGTGCACCTATCCTACAGAGCACTCACCTTCATTTGTAATTATACATTCTTTAAACTTATTCTTTGAATTTGTTTTCCTTGCTAACATCACGAACTCCAGGGACACAGGGGCTAGGTCTATTTAACATCGCCAGGATATCTCCAGAGTTTAGCACTGTGTGTGGTACACTGCTGGCCCTCAGTAATATTTCATGATTGGATAAGAACACACAAATTAACATTAAGTGAAAAAATAAGTTAAATTATATCTATGTAGTACTTACAGTCACATAAATACTCTTGGTATATAAAAATAAGAAAGGTGACAGAGAACCAGAAATAATGAAACAGGGGGAAAGCTATTAAATCCTTTCTTGTAGCCTTTTTATTTTTCCAGTACTGGGGATTGAACTCAGGCGTATTTTACTACTGAGCTACATCTCCAGTTCTTTTTACTTTTTTGAGGCAGAGTCTCATTACATTGTGTAGGGCCTCACTAAGTTCTGAGGCTAGCCACAAACTTGCATTCCTCCTGCCTCAGCCTCCTGAGCTGCTGGGTTTACAGGTATGCACCACTGCACCTGTCTTCTTATAGCCTTTTTAAAGGAAAAAATAGTTAAGACTTGGAGTCATACAGAATCAAGATCAAGTCCTAACTCTGCTTTTTAATAGTCTTAACTCTGCTTAAGTCATTTTACCTTTCAAACCATGAGATTTCCAACCGTAAGAAGGAGTAAAAGTGCTTACCTCATGAGGTTGTTGAAAGGATTAACCAAGGTAATATATGTAAGGTGCTCAGCACAAGTCCTAACATAGCACAGTAACTAGTTACTGTTATTATTTTGCTATCATTGCACATGACTACTGAATGTAAACTTCTCAAAACAAGCAGAATGTCAAAGTCTCATATCCCTCATAGAGTTATTCAAGCCTATCACAGGTCCCTGTCCATCAGAGATCCTCTATAAATGTTTGTTAAATAAATGAACCTGAATAAATTGGAACTCATTCCCTTCATTCTACCTGTATAGCCAGACTCTAATAACTCAGAATCAGAGATGAACATCCCAGGAGAGGAAGTCACTTTTTGCCCACAGTCAAGCTGCCAAAAGAGGAAGGAAGTTGGTTGTGCAATGGTGAGGAGGAACACAAACAGACAAGATACTTACCAGCAAGGTGTCCAGAGCATCAATTAATGTCAGAGAAAAACTGAAAAGACCAGAAGGAAAGAAAATCAAACACCAGATATCTGGTTGTCCAGATCAAACCACCCCCCCACACCAAAACTGAGTCTCAGTGGTGCCTCTGCCTACCTCACTTACTCACAACAGAAAAACCACAGGGAAAATTGCTGGGATCCTCAATCCTCTTAATGTACCTGGAAGGGTGTGCTGCATAGCTCAATTGTAATTAAACACATCTCCAATATTCTCTGGCATTCTTGTCTACCATGGGGAGGCAGTATAAGATTGCAGCTGAAACCACAGTGTTTTCAGCAATTCCACATCTAGGAATTTACCCCCCATTGCAGACAGTTGTTTAAAAAGGTTCACAACAATACTGTTTAGCACAGTGAAAGGCCAGAAAGAACTCAACTGTCCACCAGTTGAAGAGTGATGAATTAAACTGTGGTACAAACAGTGCAAAACTATGAAATTATCAAAAAGATAGACCAGGAGGTCTATGTGCCAACAAAAAAAAGATACTAAAATAATGTTGTTAAATAAAAAAGACAATGTACAAAATAAGTTTATAGTATATTTCCATCTTCATTTCAAAATGATGTACTAATAAAAAGCAGACTAGCAGTTGTTGGGGTCAGTGTTAGGAGAAGGATTAACTATAAATGGAACTTTTTAGGATGACAGCAGCATTCTGTAACTTGACTGTGATCGTGGTTTCTATACACTTAAAATGGGGGTATTCTATTACATGGAAAATATACCATGTTTATTTCTTTTTTGGGGGGGAGGCGTGCCAGGGCTTGAACTCAGGGGCATTCCACACTGAGCCACATCCCCAGCCCTGTTTTGAATTTATTTGGAGACAGGGTCTCACTGAGTTGCTTAGTGCCTCACTTTTGCTGAGGCTGGCTTTGACCTGGAGATCTTCCTGCCTCAGGCTTCCCAGATGCTGGGATTACAGGCCTGTGCCACATATCTGGCTGGAAAATATACCATTAAAGAGTTAATTCTAAAAATACACATGCACACACTTATATAATGGTACAAACCAAGAATATTTATGGAAGGATATACAGGAAAGGAACTGTGGTTGGAGCTCCCAGGTATAAGAGATATTTATTGTTCATGATTTTGTACTTCTTGAATTACTCATTTGTTTGCATTTTCTATGTTCCAAGTAAAAAGTGAAAATCAGCACAAGTTCTGAGTTTACTTAACATCTCTAGTCCTTAGCATAGGAAGGGATGTTATCATTTATAAATATTAGTAAAACAGGGATAACAGCATCTAACTCCTAGGAGTATTAAGAGAATTAGATGACACAGTAAAATGCTTAGCACCATGTTCAATCAATGTCAGCTTCAGTTGATGCAATGATTCCTCACTCAGCAAGGAACAGGACAGAGAATTCCAGCTCTCATAGATTTTTAAACTTGTGAAAATGGGAAAAACAAACCAGCACATAAGTGAAAATGACAGTATCAGAGCAGTGCTACAAAGAAAATAACAGGTGACTTGTAAGAATGTCTTGAAATGGGAGTGGTTAGGGAAGCTGACGCTAAAAAGGTGACAGATGGAGCTAAAATATGAATGACAAGAAACAGTAATATGGGGAAAGTGTGTTTCAGTTATAGGGAGCACCAACTCCAGAGGCTGTTAAGTTTTGGGGGACTCACATCCCCTCTGGAACTGTTTATGCACTTATAAAAAGAAGGGGTTGGGTTTTCTGACTCTTGGAGCCCTTCCACAATATCCTAGGACTCCAGAAATTTGGAGCGGTTGGTGCCTGCTACTGCTCAGGCTGAGTCCACAGGTCAGGCCCAGTCTGCTGGGACTAATTCTGGACCTTCTGCACGGCCAGAGGCTGGGTGGATCCTGGAGGTGCTGGTCTGTGTGGTGGGGAGTGCAGCCCGGCTGGGAGCTTTCAGGAACCGATGAGGCCACCCAACCCAGCTGTCCCGCCCGCCGTGGACGGGTCTGCCAGACCACGGCCGCCCCCTTGCCCCTCCACTCTCACTACCTGCCCCAGGTGTCGTGTCCGTCACAGGTGAGAGGTCGCAGCTCGTCGTAGGGAAAGGCATTTTCCAGGTAACTGTCGTAGGCGTGGTAGAACATGGCCTTGACTCGCTCCCTGGTGGTGGGGACCAGAAATAAGGTAGTGGGGCAGAACACAAAAAGGCGAGAAAAAGGACAAGAAATAGAGCGGGGAGTAGAAACCACCAGCTGATTTCTACCGGGGGCCCAGCAGCGGGACCCAAGCAAGTCAGGGCGGGGGTCCTGGGATGGAAGGAACGGGAAGGTACCGGGTGCGCGCTTCCCATTCCCCTACTAGGGAAGGCGGGATCCTGGCCCCCTTCACCTGTAGTGGGCGGAGTCGGGCACAGAGCCGTCGGGGCCTGGCGCACCATGGTACAGGGGCGGCAGCGCGCACAGGAGGCCGAGCGGGAGGAGCAGCCGGAAAGGCATAGAGCTCGTGTCCTGTCAGTGCCGCCGCAGCACCTGCAGCCACCGCCACCCGCTCATCCTGGGAGCCGCTTCTGGTGCTTCCGGGGATCCGCGCCACTACGCCTGCGCGCGGGGAAATCAGCCACTCGCTTCCGAACTACAAGCCCCAGAATGCAATGGGTGGCGGAACCCAGGCAAAGAGCATCTTGGGATATATAGTCTCCGAAGCAGAAAGCAACGTGTCTTCAAGACAGTGGCTGCTATTGCTACTGTTATCAGTTAATGTTTTAATAATACCAGTTAGAGTTTATTGAGCACTCATTTTGTACTAAAACTGCATGTAGCCATTTAAAGGCATTATCTTAGGCCTATTTGTTTTTTTCAACCACTTTATTAAGCGTGAGGGCTGAGACCAGCAAGAATTCAGCATTTGTTGAGTGGACGTATGTAAAGATTGAAGAAAAATGTTCAGCTTCGATCATTATTAGAGATATTTGGTTTCCCAAACCAGTTCTCTGAATATGTAAATAACAACTTGCAATTGTTTGTCTAAAGCTGCCATTCTTGAGGCTTCTTGAAACATCCTTTCAGTTCTAGGAATTCATGACATTTTCCATTTTGGGATGCGGTCACATCATCATGGCCCCTTCAGCCTCCGTTCCAAACCAGAAACTAATCCCTCCCAATGCCCTGGACTACATCAGTGACTGCAGTCCTATAGTGTTCCAGGTGAGAATGAAGACCGTGGGCACTATAGTATTCAAAAGTTTTCCCATCTCCCTTCTTCCAAGTTCCTAGAGTTTGGTCAGCACCTTATGTCATGGCAACATGCTTGAATTTGATTGGTGTGATGTGCATTAGAGTCAACCCTGGATTTGAAATCAGATCTGTGCTTCAAACACAACTCTATCATTCATATACTACCTGTGCATGTGACTTGGGGCAAACTCCTTCCCTTCTCAGGACCCAGCATCTTCATTTATAAAAGGAGTTTTGGCCAAAAGGATCTCTGAGATTCTTTTAACTTAAGTTTTCTACGACCCTAGAATTGGCCATTCTCTTCTCCTTGCTGAAAGTCAGATGGATGTGGCAGCTCAGTTTCTTGAGAGGAGTGAGGGTAGGCTTGGTCTTCTTTGGTCTAGCATCTTTAAAAATATCTCTCAGATAAGAGTCCTGAAATTGACTGATATCAGAATTGAATCCTGACCTAACCCTGAGATATTGAAGGAGTATAGTATAGCGTAGAAAGTAAAATTATGGGCTTTGGATTAGGTAGACCTATTAGGTGTGTGATATCACCAGTTTTTCTCTGAGTTTTATTTTTTCTTATCTGCAAATTAGGCATAATATCAATACACGATAGGATTGTAAAGATGCAGCTAGCTATTATATATAAAGTGCTGGTAGAAGAGCCACTCAGTGAATATTAGGATGATTTTGGAAACTCTTCTTGGAGGTACCAGACGGAAGGGAAAGGAGACCACGGTAAGCTGAGACTTGGATAATAACATAGGAGCACTGTATGAGTTTTCTGTGATGCTGTAACAAATTACTACCAACTTGATGACTTAAAGCAACATAAAATTTATTCTCTCAGTTCTGGAGTCCAGAGGTCTGAAATCAGTTTCACTAACCAAAATCAAGTTTTTGGCAAGGCCATATTCCCTCTACAGTCTCAAAGGGAAGAATCCATTCCTGGCCTCTCCAGATCCTCCTAACTGCTGACCTCCCTCAGTTTGTGGCTATATCTCTTCAGTCTCTGGCTCTGTCTTCACATCATCTCCTCCTTTTGGAATGTGTGTCACATCTCCCTCAGCTTCTCTCACACGAGGACATTTTTAATTGCATTGGGACCTATCCAAATAATAAAGGATAATCTCTCATCTCAAGATTCTTAACTCAATGACCTCTTCAAAGACTTCCCAAACAGAGTAACATTTACAGGTTCCGGAGATTAGGATTTAGACTTTAAAGGGCTATTTTTGAGCCTAGCATATCACTAAGTATTTTTCAGGTCTGGGCCTTTTTCTATGCTATGAAGCTTTCTCTGGATTGTCTTGTAGCATATCTTTTGTCTCCCATTCAAAATTCTAGTATGGATAAAATGTTTGCAGGGGTGTGGAGCCAGGTTGCCTGGATTTGGTAGTGATATATTTCTCTTTATGAGCAATATTGAAATAGTCATAATTTTTTATTTTTCTATCTTAATGAAAATATGCGTTTTCACACTATTACAGAACAAAGGAAACCATGGCTTATATTTTCACAATTAATGTGACCGATTTCATAATTTTTAATGAGGAAAAATTTTATTTTTACTTCCAGAAAGCATTAATTTTAAAAAATATTTTTTAGTTGTCAATGGACCTTTATTTAACTAATTTATTTTTTTTGTGGTACTGAGGATTGAACCCAGCACCTCATACATGCTAGGCAAGTGCTCTTCCACTGAGCCACAACCCCAGCCCTGGAAAGCATTAGGACTCTTCCTTCCCTGCTTCACCTTTTACTTTGTGTTTATGATATTACATTCTAGAAGGTTGCAGTCTACCAGTGAAGTATTAAACTTGAATATCTACTTGTGAAGAAATGCAGGGTAAGTTTCCTAACTTCTCTGAGTCTCAATTTTCTGATTTGAAATGCAAAAAATTGATAAGACTAAAAATATTTGAGGGATTAAATGAGATAATGGAGGTGAAAATTCTCAGCACAGTGACTTGTTTATTAAGTTCTTGGGGAAGTATGGATGGTGTGGAGGAAAATGGGACGGGAGGGGATGGGGGCAGGAAAAATAGTAGACTGAGACAGACAGTACTACCCTATGTAAATGTAAGATTATATGAACTGTGCGAATAAAAAATAAATTTAAAAAAAAGTTCTTGGTAAATATTAGTTCTCTTTTCCCCCCCTGCTCCTCTTTTTTAAGGGGGGAACCTATTTATTAGTTTCATTTATTAAGCATCTCCTAGTTATCCAAGGTATTACGGACAATAATTTCAAGAGTTGAAGCTCAGTACTGGGCATCCACCCAAGTTTCCAAAATAGTCAAGCCATCGTCCTTTTCCCTTGCAATGCTTGCAATTTGGTTAGAAAGGAAAAGACATCTGTTGGAGAATACTTGAAATGTCAGAGTAGTCAAATCTTCCCTTGGGTGCATGGTTTGGATCATATCAGTACCCCAGGTCAATGTCCTTGGACTCTGTGTTGAGTGGAACAAGCCTTGAACTGATAGTAGCCCTTGGTTCTATTACTGGTTTAACCATTGATCTCAGGCAAGTCACTTTCCCTTTTGGTTTTGATATCTGGAAAATGAAAAAGTGAGACTACCTCTCAACAGAAGAAAAATATTAATGAATCCAGAGTTATTGCAAAAATAAAACAGAAAAAATTTTAGCATGCATCAAATGCAGAAATACCCCCAGAAACACCCATGAAACAGAATAAAATGTAGAACAACATTCCTTGGAATTTGACAATTTGTCAACTGAACAAGAAGGAAGATGAGGAGGAGGAGGAAGAGGAGGAAATGACCAAATGAATCGGTAATACATATATTTACATAGAAATTAATTTGCTCCCAGCACGATTCTTTGTATTTTACATGCAAAACACCATTAATCCTCACTACAACCTTTTGAGACAGTATTATTATCACCATTTTATGGGTTAAAAAAATCAAAGCATGAATTTTAAAAGTTGAATGGAGAGGTTAATTAACTTAAGCAATGACTGTCATACCAGTAAATAGTAGAGCCAAAATTTGGACCCAGACAGTCTATTCTCCATTACAGTAATGAAAATAATGACCAATGTATTAAATAAAAGGTTAATATGGAATTAAAAAAAGTGGCAATCTGGTCAACTTCTGCAGTGTCCGCTAGCTTTAGCTTAATGTGATTCCATGATTCAACATTCCCTTCCTTTTTGCTGGAAAACCAGAGGGAAAAGCTCAATTCCCTGAGGTTGGAAGCTAGATCCCCTTTGGTTCGATATCCTTGACTTTAGTAGGGAAGTATCTGGGAATCCCTTTTTCAGCATCTAGAGGTCAATTGGTTCGAGCGGTTTCCCTCAACTCCCAGAGCAGAGTCTGCATACTACATATTTTTGGACTGCCAAGAAATAGCTAGTTTATTCCTGGGAAAGTCTCCATCTGCTGCTTTGTGGAAATGCTTGAATTTCCCTTGTGCCCAGCATGTCCAAACATTTAGATCAATGACTCCCTGGTCAGAGTCCCAGACCATGTTTTTATAATGCTCCTTTTCCATGTGAACTCAAACCCATCACTAAATTGGCTTCTAGACTGAATACTTAAAACCGGTTAAGACGATGCATTCTGCTCTGTGTATTTGTTGTTGTTGTTGTTGTTGTTTGTTTGGGGGGGTTGGTAATGGGGATTGAACTCAAGGGCACTCAGCCACTGAGCCACATCCCCAGTCCTACTTTGTATTTTATTTAGAAACAGGGTCTCACTGAGTTGCTTAAGTGCCTTACTTTTGCTGAGGCTGGCTTTGAACTCGCAATCCTCCTGCCCCAGCCTCCCAGCTGCTGGGATTACAGGCATGTACCAACCATGCCCTGCTACACAGTGTTTTTTAAATTTAAAAAAGGAAAAAATATATGGAAGGTGACCCAACAAAATTGTGGGGTTTTCCACAATGTCTACTGCCTTTTTGGAAATATCCTTTTCTTTCAAAGAATATATTCCTTTTTTTTTTAATCCCCAGCCCTTTTTTATATTTTATTTAGAGACAGGGTCTCACTTAGTTGCTTAGGGCCTTACTAAGTTTCTGAGGCTGGCTTTGAACTCACAAACCTACTGCCTCAGCCTCCTGGACCACTAGGTCAAAGAAAATGTATTCTTATCGGGCAGTGAGTAGAGAAGTAGGAAGGGTGCCTGCCTTGCTGATTCCAAAGCAGATGCTTTTTTTGCCCATTTGGTAATAGGGAGCCCTACACCATGCCAGGTTTATAGGGAAGAGACACGTGAATTTTCTCAAAGGAGTTAATTGGGCCAAACGAGGAGGTGAGAATCACCTCAAGTTCCCTCATCTGAGGCCTGCTTGCCTCTTCACATCATTTTTTTCTCCCTCCCACTTATTCTGTTCCATGCTACCAATTTCTCAAGCATGTTAAAGTCTTTCTCTCCTATCCTTTTGCCCTTTCTCCTTCACCTACCTGAAATAACATTTTCCCATACCTCACTCCCAGCCCCAACTTGTCCCATAGGACCCAGCTTAGGCATCACCTCCTCTAAGAAGCCTTCTTTCACCTCAGGCTAAGTCAGAGGACTCTACTCTCCCTGGATGCACCCATATTCCTCCTCTTCATCCATCCTCCTCCAGATCCCCCATCTTAATACTTACCACATTACATTATCATTGTCTGCTAAGTGTCTTTCTCCCCTACTCCATTGTCTGTTTCCTGGGAGAGATTTTTTCTGCTTCTGGTCTTGGCACAAAGTAAGTGCTCAATAAATCCCCACTGAATAAAAGAATTAAGCAGCATATGAAAAACTTTAGGGGAAATAAAGGAAAGTGAGAAGAGGTTCTCAGAAGTCCTTAAAAATAACTTGTGATCATTGGCAGAAGCACAGAGTGTAGTGGCCATTGCTATGGACTAAACTAACAAAAATAAGAGATGTCCAGAGCTGTCCTAAGATATTCACTTGTATTATCTCATTTTATTCTCACAACAACTCCATGAAGCAGGTGCTATTACTCTTCCTAGATTAGTTATGAGCTCAGAGAGGCTGGTGCACATTCCCTAAATCTTTCAGAAGGAGACAGTATCCGAGCTGGGCTTTGAAGGAGGGGCAAGAATTTGAAGAAAGCTAGAGAACCGTACAAGCATTGTGGGACAGCAAAGAATAAGATCCATGTAAAATGGGCAATACCTCATCTTCATCTTAGCAACACGAGGTTACTTTACTACTAGAAACTTAATGCATTTGCTACGTTAACATAGTAAAGATGGAAAATTCCTATGATCATCTCATTAGATAATGAAAGGGATCTGAAAAACTCAAACATTTATAACAAAAACTCATCAAAGAAAGAATAAAAAGAATCTTTCTTTTGTGTTTTTTTTTCTATTGGTGCATTCTAATTATACATATCAGTGAGCTTTGTTGTTAGTCATACATGCACACAATAGAACAATATAGAATATTTTCTATATTTCTTAATCTGATAAATGGTATATCCATAAACACACACGGAGAGCAAATATCACATTTAATGGTAAAACATAGAAAGTTTTCCTTTTTAAATCAGAAAAATGACATGAACACTCTCCTAATATTCTCTATCACAATCAAATACCTCTGTATTTCTATTCAACATTGTATTAGAAGATGTAGCAAGAAGAATAAACAAAAAAAAAAGAAGAAATAAGCAGTGTAAAAATAAGGAAAAAATACACTGTTATTATCTACTAGTGCAAAGACTATGAGAATACCAAAATAGGACTGGGGATGTGGCTCAGTGGTCTAGTGCCCCTGAGTTCAATCCCCAGTACCAAAAATAAAAAGAATAGATAATCCAAAAGAATCCACACTAAAACATTTTTGGGGACTGAACCTAGGGGCACTCGACCACTGAGCCACATCCCCAGGCCTATTTTGTATTTTATTTAGAGACAGGGTCTCACGGAATTGCTCAGTGCCTCGCTTTTGCTAAGGCTGGCTTTAAACTCGCGATCCTCCTACTTTAGCCTCCCAAGCCACTGGGATTACAGGCATGCGCCACCACACCCAGCAACACTAAAACTTTGTTTAGCTGTAAATTCATTACGGTTATTATATACAAAATTAATGCAAGAAAATTATCAGTATTTCTATCTACTAGCAATAAGCAGCCGAACATGATTTGTTTAAAATACCATTTTCAATAACATTAATTACTTTAGAGGCTGAGCCAGTGTAACACGGAGTTAGGCAGTCAGGTTATTTGCCTCGTAATACCTGAGAGCCACGGACGAGCGGAGGATAAAAGTAAGATTTATTTAAAGCAGAGAAAGAGTCCCGCACTTACGGGAGGGGCTTCCAGGAAGGGTACAGGTGGCTAACTTTGCCTGGGGGATTTAAAGGTTTATGTACTGACTCACCATGGGCGATGGGGGGAGGGGGGGTTGGGCAAGCTAGTAAGAGATGCTGGAATGGACCAATCAAGCTTTTTAACCTTTGATTTAATAAGCCAATCAGAAGTGCATAATTTCAATTCTTTATTTACCTATTTAAGAGGAAAGATCTGGGGTGTGGTGTTGCATGCCTGTAATCCCAGCGACTCAGGAGGTTGAGGCAGGTGGATTGAAAGTTTGAGGCCAGCCCCAGCAATTTAGTGAGGCTCTAAGCAACGTAGTGAGACTCTGTCTCAAAATAAAAAATAAAAAGGGCTCGGGATGTGGCTCTGTAGTTAAGCGCCCCTGGGTTCAATTCCTGGTACAAAAAAAAAAAAAAAAAAAAAAAAAAAAAAGGAAGGGTCTCCCCTTGTGGTGTGCCCGCCCATAAAAAAGAGGAAGCACTTCCAGTAAGCGCCTGCTTTGTGTTGGGCCCTCGCTCGGGGTAACCATAAGGTCAACTAAGGAAGTGCTGCTCTGGATGAAGCGCTGAGGAACAGAAACAAGTGTTCTAACTAAGACCAAGTCTCTGTGGTGGAAGCTGTCAGGGAGTAGCAAGTCACAGGACGTTCTCCAGACCTGATGGAGACAGACATGATGTCCCCCTCCCCACCTTCCCTTCTCCTGTCTGCCTATGGGAGATCTCTTTCTGCCTCACCAGGAGGATCACTTGAGCCTAGGCAGCATAGCAAAATCCAGTCTCAAAATAAATAAATGAAAATAAAAATATGAAGCAAAAAAAAAAAAATCTTACAAAGCATGAGCAAGGTTTTTCAGAGAGAAAATTATAAAACTTCGAGAATTATCAAATATGTCTTTTGTTTAAAAGAAGAGATATACCCTATCATGCATTGGATGACTCAATATTGTGACCCTGTCAATTCTCCCTAAAGTCATTTACATACTAATTGTAACAACAATTAAAATCCCATTAACCTGATAACATGACTCTAAAATTGATGTATAGAAGTTTAAATTACGAAAGTAGCAAAGACACTCTGAAAAGTACAAAGTGAGAAGACTTGATCATATAAGATATGAAGACTGGTGGGTACTGTGGTACACACCTGTAATCCCAGCAATTTGGGAGGCTGAGACAGGAGAATTGAAAGTTAAAGGCCAGATTCTATAAATGTATAAGGCCCTAAGTGACTTAGTGAGACCATATTTCAAAATAAAAAATAAAAAGGGCTTAGGAAGTAGCTCAGCGGTAAAGCACCCCTGGATTCAATCCCCTGTTCCCATCTGCCTCCGCCAAAAAACAAAAAGATATGAAGACTTATTCTAAAACTATACTTATTGAAGAAATGGGACAATGGTCTAGGGAGAGACAAACAGGCCATTTTGAAACAGAATAGACAAATTTACTAAAAGCCACAGATAACACTGCAGATCAGTAAGGAAAAGTGGACTTTAATAAGTGATGCTAGGATGATGGATATCCATGAGAAGAAACTAATCTTGACCTCTACTTCACAACATACACCTAAAAGTGAAAGATAAGACTATAAAACTTTTGAAAATAAACAGAAGTATACCTTTATGCTTTCATGGTAAGAAAGGATTTCTTAAATAAGGGGGAAAAAGCACAATTGCAAATAAATAGATTGATGGATTTAACCACCTAAAAATGAGAAGTTTCTTGTTATTTAAAGATGTGATTTTTTTCAAAGTGAAAAGATGATGTTTGTGTTCTGTGTTCAGGAAACCAAGAGGAGCAAATTTGGCTGAAAGTGGAAGACACAGAAAGATAAAACTGGAGAAAGGCAAGAGTCATGCCAAGAATACCAGGCTCGCATCATTTGCTAGGGAAGGGGAGAACTGGAATTGTTCTGACCTTGTGGGGCTTCTTTCCATGTTCCCTAAGTTGAGGTGTGTTGGAGAGCAACCTACAGAGGAAAATTCTTTGAAGACTTACATCTGTCCCTTTGCCTTCCCTTCAGGAAATCATTCTTCATATTTATTCTTTATTCCTTCTGGGGTAGAAACAGTTCTCTCTGCTGTGTCCAAAGCCAAGTTCCAATCTTAAATCCTCCACCTACTCAATACTTATCTGTGTGTGGGCACAGATGATTCACCTATTGATCCCCATAGGATGCTCTAATAATGAAGAAAGTGTTTTGGAGTCCTAAGTCACCCAAGTTTGAGTCCCAGCTCTGCTTTTTACCAGCTGGGTCTTTGAGCAGGTCAGTTTGCTTCTGTGTCTGTGTCCTCATCTGTAAAGTGGAAATAATGGCTATTTTTCCAGAGTGTTCATGGTGCATTAGTGAGAAACACATGCACTCTCCTTACTTAATACAATCTAGCATCCTGTGAGCTTTCAATAAATGTTACTGTTAGAATTTCACATCCTAAGGGGGAGGTGACTGCACAAGAGACCCCACTGCTTTGTTACCCGAGTTGGGCGGGGTTGTCTGTGTTCAGGAGTCAACAGGGAAGGGAGGGGTGGGTCCTCTGAAACCCAGCTGGGCACACTGCCCATCCCTGGCTCAGAGTGCCTCCTGTGCCCTGGCAAGGCTCTCTTCAACCACTGGGGCTGCACCAGCACAGGCCCCAGCTCAGCTTCCTGTTCCCCTTATCTTTCCCTTGCATGTGCTCTTCGAAGTGGGAAACACTACCTCTTGCTTCCTTCACTTCCCTTTGCTCATTAAGACCCTTATTTTTTACGCCTTAGTCAAATCCCAACTGCTGGCCTGGTGCCCGCTCTGTTCTGTGATTTTCTGCCCTTCAGCCACACAGGCCAGATGCAGTATGGACCCTGGACCAATCTCAGCATTTCTCTTCTCTTCCCCATCCCCAGCCCTGGGTTTAGAATGGGAAACCTCTCAAGCTGCCCCAACTCACTGGCTTCCCTACCTCCAATGCTCTTCACTCTTCCTTACTCCACCCACATCCTCTTTGAGTTCAAATTCCTGCTCTGCAGTGCTCAAGGTGTGTGACCTTGGCAAGTCTTTTCTGGGCTTTAATTTTCCTATCTGTAACATGGACACAATGAGCTTGGCTTGCCCCAGAGGAAGTAATTACAGGTCTAGTACATTACTATAAATTTGGGATGTTTTATAATGTATATAAACACATGAAGCAAATAAGTTGGAGGTTACATGTTCAAAAATGTATTGAAGGAGAATGATCAAAAAATTTGATGTTCTGTGTGTGGGTTAAATTCACAAACTTGGGCATCATACAGACAGAAGTTCAAATTATACTTTTTGCTCTGCGGCCTGAGGTAAGTCACTTAACCTCTCTGAGCCTCAATTTCTTTATTAGTAAAATGATGAAACCTACCTTTTAGGACTGAAATATGGATAAAGTGAGTTTTTTGTTATTTTTATTTTTGTTTTCCACAGTCCTGGGGATGAAACCCAGTACCACTCAGCTACATCTCCAGGTTTTTTATAATTTTTAATTTTGAGACATGGTCTAAATTGCCCAGGCTGACCTTGAACTTTTAATCCTCCTGCCTCAGCCTCTGAAGTAACTGGGATTACAGGCATGCACCACAGTGCCCAGCTAAAGTGAGATTATTTAGGTAAAAAACTGAACACTGTTCCTGTCCCGAAATATATGTTATCAATAAAAAATTTGTGTTTAATTTTCAGGGCTCTGCTGTATGAGGTAGGTGCCTAGGAGATAGCTACTGCTGCTGCCACCTCTGCCCATGATGGATTGCACCTCAGTAGGAAAGGCTTCTGTGGAGGGTGATGTGGGTCTACTTCACCTTGAGTGCTCCAAGCCTTACCTGCTTAGATCAAAGATTCACAGCACTCAATTCCAAATTAGCCAATTACATACTTTATTACCCTCCACCCCAAAACACTCTTCAAGCCTTCAAGGGAGAAAAAAGGCAAAGCAGAAAGATGCACAAGCTCATTAGAATCACAGAAATGCAAGTGAAAACCAAAATGAAGTGCCATTTTACACCCAACCATCTGGCTGTGCCAAGGGTTGGCAAGGATGTGAAGCGAGGGAACTCTCATACGTGGCTGAGAATGCAAATTGGCCCAACTTCATAAAACCATTTGGCAACATGTAGTAGAACTGAAGATGCATGCACCCTGACTCAGCAAGTCCACTCCCAGGCTTGCACCTGCGAAAACCCTCCCACGTACGCACAAGGAATTGTGTGCAAGAATGTTCATACGAGCACTGTTTGTCGAAAGCAAAAAACTTAAATGGCTAACAACAGGAAAATGGAGAAATAAATTGTGGCATATTCCTAAAATGGAATATTTTTAAGCAGTGGAAATGAATAGACTGTGTAGCAACATGGACAGATCTTATGAATATGGCAGGTGAGAAAAAGCAAGTTTCAGAGGAATATGAACACTTTAATACCACAAAGTGCAAAGTACCACTATATATAGTATAGGGGTATGTGCACATGTCATTTATAGAAATGCTAGGAAATATTAATTTTCATGTGAAGCGATTAATTCAGGGGCTGAGGCAGGGGAAGAGAGATGCCATTAGGGAGGAGTCTATGGGGGGGCTTCAATTTATTTCTTATTCTTTATTTCTGGGCGGTAGGGAATAGATGTTAGTAGTATAATTCCTCAAGCATGAAATAATTCTTCAAATATGAAATATTTCATAATAATTTTTTATAAAAGATGAAACAGTGCAGTTGGTCATGATTTAAGTCACTCCACTTTTCCCAGTCCCAGTTCTGGGAAATAAGAGTTCTTCTTCCAACTAGATCACTTTGGTGGGCTGCAAAAAGAAAAAACTTGGATGCCATTTCCTAGTTATTTTGCAAATCTAAGAAGTGAGCATGGAAGCTCTTACAAATCTTCAGGTCAGAGCCTGGGAACCTGATCTATAGCCAGGGTTTACCCCAGATCTCACGATGACGCCAACTCTCTCCAGGGAGGAGTGTATAAAATAAAAAGTTAAAATCTTCCCATAAGGGGCTGGGGTTGTGGCTCAGTGGTAGAGCGCTTGCCTTGCATGTGTGAGGCACTGGGTTTGCTTCTCAGCACCGCATATAAAAAAATAAAAAATAAAGGTTCATTAACAACTTAAAAAAGAAATCCCCCTATAAACCTTTCACCCAATCCTCTACCCCAGAGGAAATCTGTATTGCCGTATGCTTCCAGACAGTTCTCTCTGTATATTCAAATAAACAAATAGACACATAAAGTTTTTTTAGCATGAGGAAGTATGAAATATTATCTGAGTAATATAAATGTATTACTTGAATGGAAGTAAATAACAGGTGGAATTATACTATCCATATTGTTACACACTTCCTTTTTAAATTATCAATGTCCTGTGGATCCTTCCACAGCAATACATTTGCTCATAATGACCTGTCATCCTCTTCCACAGCAGCAGAGTATTCAACTATAGTGATGTATCATAAGTTATTGTTTAAATTTTTATTTATTTATTTATTATTTTTCATTTTATTTATTTATTTATTGCAGGACTGGAGATTGAACCCAGAGGCACTCTACCACTGAGCTATGTTCCGGGTTCTTTTTATATTTTATTTTGAGACAGAGTCTCATTAAATTGATTAGGACCTCACTAAATTGCTGAGGCTGGCCTCAAATTACAATCCTCCTGTCTCAGCCTCCTGAGTCACTGAGACTACAGGTCTTTACCACCATGGCCTGCTAAATTTTTATTTTTAATGAAGTAATAAATATACAGTAATATTCTAGATATAAATGTAAACATTTCAAAAAATACAGATAGAGTGATAAAACCCTTCACAGAACAGAGTGATAAAGGTTTTCACAAGATTGTTCACTCCTCTCCACAAATGCACACACACATTTGCATATACTCTTAACCCCAGGCCCCTCCCTGGAGATAAACCACTGCTATATCAGATATACATCCTTCCAGATTCATTTACTCCCATAAACAGGCTGCTTGGTGGTTGTGTGTGTGGTTGGCATATAAATGGTTCTAAATTGTACCTAATGTTCTTCACTGACTCAGGGAGATCCATGCACATCATAACGATCTCATTCACTCATTCAGCTGATATTTATTATGTGATGTTCACAATTCTAGAAACAACATGGAAGAAGATAAGACATTCTCTATCCTCATGGAGTTTGCATTCTGGTGGACATTCAGACGATGTGTAAATAAGTAATATAATTTCACATAGTGCTAAGTAACATGATGAAAATAAAGTAGGGATTGGTTAAAGGATTTTTCAATCTAGTGCATACTCTCTGCAGTATGAATAATCATATTTTAGGGAGTGATTTTCAAACTTCTCTACTTGCTTCATAGAGCAAGGAGTACATTTCACACTGCTGTCTAAAACCTGTAATAGAAACATATATGCACAAAACCCAAACACTCATGCAAGTGGGAGAGTGTTTCATGAGATCATGCTTACTAAGGATGATGCATTGAAATTTTTGGTTCTGTTCTCTTTAATTTTAAAACATGCTAATCACGACCTGCCAAATTGTTTTCATTGCCCACTAATAAATTATGACCTCCATTTGAAAAATATTACTTTATGTAACCAACCCTCTACTGAGATTCAATAGATTATTCATAATGCTTTTCTGTTACAATGAGCTCTTTTATGCTCATTTTGTGACTATTTTTTCGAGCAAGATCCCCGATTGCTAGGTACTTAAATTTCTGATTAAATATAGGGGATCACTCTGGAAAACTAAATTCTAATCCTGGATCTGTCACCACCATGATGTATAAACTTTGGGCAAACCCCTATTCTCTCCAGGCCTCAGTCTCCCCATCCGTAACCTGCTGATCTCTACACCCTGGAGTCTGCTCTAAGTTGAAAGCAAATGCCCCACCCACCCCCTGACTCAGCGCTGGCGGAACTTCTCAGCAAGCCCTTCTCCCCCTTTTCCGCTCCCTGGGAAGCAGTCCTAGGCTAAGGGAAAAGGCAGGTCTGGGCAGGAGGGTGCAATGCTGGGCGGGGCCGAGGGAGGGCAAAGGGAGGCCGGCCCCCTAGTAGGAAATGAGACAGAGTAGGAATAACACTTTAAAAGCCTAACACCCTCTTCCTCCTGCCATTCTCTGGCCTCTTTCCATCCTCCTCCGCTCAGCCTCCGCCTGCTCCCAGACAGCTTCACTTCTTTCCCTAGCCTGCAGCCAGCGGAACCCCTAGCCCAACCGAGCCGGGAACCCAGGGGGGATCAAGAACTTCAGCCCCAGGATGTTGACAACATTGCTGCCGCTACTACTGCTGCCTGGCTGGGTCTTTTGTAGCCAGGAAGCCTCAGAGGGTGAGTTGGGGGCATGTCTCCTGCCTGGGATGGTTCTGGAGATTCTCAGTCTATCTGGGTACCTGGGCAAGACTAGAGGAGACAATCCCACAGCACCCGTGTCTGCAGCCCGCAGGATCTCTCTATAGAGCAGGCAGGGTCCTGGGCACTGGTTTGTGTCCCAAAGCCAAGGTGAGTAAGTACAGTTAAGTCTCTGGGAAGGAAGAACTGGAAAAGCCTTGGGGAAATCAGAGGACTGGAAAAATAGGAACGGGACTGGCAGAGGTGAAGAAACCAGCATCAGAGGGAGGGGAGAAATGACGTGAAGCCTGCAGAGGGAGATCTGAGGGTGATGGAGATAAGGGAAGGTCTAGGGAAGATGGGAAGAGACTCAGAGATAAGAAAAGAAACAGAGGAATCGGGACAACACTGGAAGAACTGACAGGCTGAGACAGGTAAGGCAAAACCAAGACTAGGGAGGAAGACTGGGTGCAGCTGGTCGGGTGGAACTGGGTGGGTGGGGGGAGAAGCTGTGGGAGGTGGAGAAGCTGTGGTCAGAGCTCATGGGGTATCAGGCTGCCTGAAGTGGTCCCATTTCAGCAGAAAAGGAGAGTTCTTGTCCTGTATTATAATTGCACAGAAGCTCCCTTCTCCTCTCTCACAATCCCTATAGCTTAGTCACCCCCTCAGAGAAGAAGCAAATAGTAACCAGGATTCAATGAATGCCTACTGTTTAATACATGTACTGATTCCTTTAGCCCCGCAGTATTGCCTACAAAGTGGGCAATATTCTATGCATTTTAGAGAGAAGGAAACTGGGTCACAGAGCAGTTAAGGACCATGTCTAAGGTTACTCACACAGACACTTATTCACACCTGCAGACACAGAGCACAGCTTCTCAAATGCAAACACAGACAAGACACACACACACACTGATTTACAAACCCACACTCATTCAAACATTCTCTGGACACCTACTCTGTGTCAGGCCCCTTTCCGGATGCAGGAGTCAGGGATAACCAGACATCGTTCTAGTATGGCTCCACAGACTGGAGGGGTCCACTGTAGACAGTGTGTGTTTGGAGACATTCACTTAGAATCCCAGAAATGCATGCCATCGCAAAGTGGTCTGGACCCTGAAACAGACCTAAGTGTCTGGGAGGATAAAAATGAGGGGGCAGCTGAGCCAGATCTTGACACATGAAGAGAAATTTGCCAGGTAGAACAAAGGAGGCAGAGCCACACTGACATGGTATTCACATGTCAACCAAAAATCAGCATGAGGAACGGAAATAGTTTGATATATCTAAATTCTGGGAAGAGGCCAGAAAATGCAGTTGGGACCAGGTCACTGGGCTTGTTCCTGTGGACAGATATCCTAAGGGGAGGCAACACAGCAGACTGTTTGGAATGGGGTGCTGGACTCCAGCTGCCTGCATTCCAACCTTAGTTCTGCTATACCATCTTAGCCTGTCTCCCATATACACTGGGGTTAATGATAGTAGCTACTCCATTAAGCCATTGGGGGAAGGCACAAATAAGATAATGATGTGTGTAAAGCACAGTATCCAGGTCATAATAAGCAGTTATTGGATATTAACTATGATTATTTCTGATTGTATGGGGGAGGGATAATGTCACTGGAGGACTTTGAGGAGAAGGACTAGCTCTTATCCCTGGGTCAGGTGGAGGTCTAATCAGAAGGGATAAAACTAAGAAATGAGAGCAGGGGGATGAGGTAAAAAGTTACTATCCGAGTCCAGAAGAGACCTGATGAGGCCTGAATTAGGGCAGTGACATCGGAGACAGGTAACAGGAGATGGAATTGGGATTTTATTGGAGGTCATGGTTTGATGACCAACCAAAAATGGGAAGAGGGAGCTGAGGAGAGAAAGGAGACCAGAGAAGGGTGTATCCTTCAGCTGCAGGCCTCAGTTTCCTCATCTGTAAAACGAAGATAATAATCCATGTCTTGTCTTCCTGGTTGGGTTATCGTGAGCATCAAATGGGCATTTTATAGGGTCAAGTAGGTGGGTAGCAGGTCTTTGAGTAGGGGGTTATTATCTCCCGCTGCCAGCTCCAATGCCAGGGGCCCTGACGCGCTGATTCTGCCCCCAGGCCCACAGAGCCTCCACATGCTCCAGATCGCCTACTTCCGCGACCCCTATCACGTGTGGTACCAGGGTAACGCGTCACTGGGTGGACAGCTGACACACACGCTGGAAGGCCTGGACAACAATGTCACGATCCTCCAACTGCAGCCCTTGGAGAACCCTGAGAGCTGGGCGCGCACAGAGAGCAGCCTGCAGCTCTACCTGCGCCAGTTCCACGGCCTCGTGCGACTGGTGCATCAGGAGCGCAAGCACAGCGTGACCTGTGAGTAGGGGGTCCGCAGGCCTGCTAGACCTGAGCAGGGTCTGAGCAGGGCTGGTGGGCGGGCCCCCTAGGGAAGTAGGAGGGGCCTGAGGGAATTGGGGTGGGGCTTTGCAGTAAGGACCATATTCTGGGGAGGGGAACTTATTGGTGGGCGTGGCCCGGGAGGCGTGGTCTTTTTCTGGGCGGAGCTGCTTTGAGTTGCCTGGGTCCTCAGCCCAGGGAGATTGCTGGGTGGGACTGGAGGCTGGAGAGCAGCCGGTGTTCTAGCTAAGAGAACGCCCCATCAGACCCTCTTCTGACTGGCACGACCTCTTGGGACGAACCCTGTTGAGAGTTGGTGTCCCTGGCCCACCCTGGCCCACCCTGACCCTAGAAGGTTCAATGACTCTCCATTCCTTGCCTCACAGCCCTCTTTTTTCCTTCGTAGACACCCATCCTCCCCTTCACACAACCCCAGCCTTTCCTCCTTAACCCTCCAGCCACGCATCCTCACAGATGCTGATGACTTTGCTCACAGTTCCTCTCAAAACCCTTAACACTTTCCCCTCAAATACCCCGATTTCTTCTTTGGAAGCTTCCACTCCCTCCCCTTAAAGCCCTGACTCCCTTCTCCAATAGTCTCCGCCCCTCCTTACACAGCCTCCAGCAGTCTAACTCCAGACCTCCCCATTTCCTCCCAGCCCTCAAGTCGTTTCTCCCTACAGCCCCCTACCACATCTTCTTCCCCATGGTGGACAGCCCCAGCACCTGGCTCCCTTTCCACACAGCACTCTGACCTTAAATCCCTCTCTGCAGTTCCTCTCATCATCCGCTGCTTCCTGGGCTGCGAGCTGCCTCCTGAGGGCTCAAAGGCACGTGTCTTCTTTGAAGTGGCTGTGAATGGAAGCTCCTTTGTGAGTTTTCAGCCAGAGACAGCCCTGTGGGTGGCAGGCCCCCAGGCACCCTCCAGAGTGGTCACCTATACCCTGCAGCAACTCAACGCCTACAATCGTACTCGTTATGAACTGCAGGAGTTCCTGCAGGATACCTGTGTACAGTATGTGCAGCAGCACAAACAGATCGCCACAGATAATTCCAAAGGTACCAGGGATCTTGGGCTGGGCCTGTATTGTGAGGGGGCAGGTTCGCATCAAATGGATGGTCCTGAAGGATGGACACCTTGAACAAGAGGCCTTGGGGCTGGTGGTAGGGGACAGAGCACACACAGCTTCATAGTCACTGACTGAACCGGCACCTTTACTTGGGGACAGAAATTCCTTGAGGTTTAATTCAACCCATGGACTCCTGGGGGCAGGGATGCATTCTTAAGCTAATTCTCTGTGTGTTCTGCAGGAAGCCAAAGAGGCCGCTCCTACACTTCACTGGTCCTAGGTGTCCTGGTGGGCAGTTTCATCATTGCTGGCGTGGCTGTGGGCATCTTTCTGTGCACAGGTGGACGGCGATGTTAATTATTCTCCAACCCCCTCTGAGAAAGAGCTAGATTGATGGGAACTGGCAAGAGAAGGTCTCAGTCATGTGAAGTCAAACAGACTCTCCACCTGGGACGCCATATCCCAGAAGGTTTGGAGTGACAGCTCCTTCCTTCTCCCAGATCTGCCCACCAAGAGGCATGGGGAGGCTAGGGAGATAAAGTACTTGGTTTGTTAAGAACCTAAGAACTTTCCGCATTATTGAATTGGTTTGAGAAGTGAGAAATTATCTATCTGTGGAAAACAAATGATGGAGTTGGGGCAGGGAGTGTTTATGACGGCCTGTCTTCCGAAGAGAGAATTGCCTGAAGTATTCAAAACATACAACCGAATAAAACAAGTTGTCCACAACCAAAACAAACAACATTCAATGCTTCCAGGTGTGTCCAACTTAGGAAGAGACACTGGTATTATAGAAGGAAATAACCAGAGAAGTGGCAGAAGTGTAAAATCCAAGTACTTTGGAAGCAATGAGTTATTAATTAATCAATTAAATAATATTAATAAATTTCTTGCTGGTGTACAAGACACAATCTCCCCCATTTTACGAAACTTCTGGAATAGTGTCCTATACACCCTTGCTCCCACTTCTTCATCTCCTTCTCCCTCTTCAACCCACTTTGTAGGTCTGACTTCTCTAAACTGCAGTAAGATCACCAGTAACTTGTAATTGTCTAACTCTCATCCTCTATGATAGCTATAACATGTAACTTTATGAAAAAGAGAGACCTCTTTTTTATTTTTTATTTATTTATTTTTTGCAGTGCTGGGGATTGAACCCAGGGCCTTGTGCTTGTGAGGCAGGCACTCTACCAACTGAGCTATATCCCCAGCCCCTCTTTTTTTATTTTAACTTATAAGATACCATACTTCTAATTTACAAAAGCCGTTCTGGCCACTCCTTTTCAATCTCTTTGATGCTGTCATCTTACTGGACTCACTCTGGACATGTTGGCTTCCTTAGAAAGCCACTTTTTGACTTCTCTTGTTCACCTTAAAACTATACTCTTCCTGAGTGACCTCAAATACCATCTATCTGGGGCTTCAGATACCATCTATCTGTGGTGTGGTTTCAATGGAAAAGCAATATTATTTTATCTTTAAGAGCATGTGTTTTGCCATCAGACTTGAGGTTTACTTCTTTGAGCCAGACATTTAACTTATTCAAGTCTCAGTTTCTTAATTCATAAAAGATATAATAAAATATACAGAAAGGTTGTAAGAAAAACAATACCTACCTCATAGAAGCAGTGTAAGTATTAGATAATATATGTAGCATATGTATTGTTAATAAATATAGCAATGGCTGCAGACCTTGAAACTTTCCATCTGCCCTGATTCTTGAAAATCATCTCTACCTAAATATTTTATAGACATTTCAGTCAATATAGTCAAAATTAAATTTATTAACTTTCTGCCCAAACTTGTTCTTTCCCTCTTCTGCTGTTTACTGTGAGCAAGTCACAAATAACCATCAAATCATATAAATGTAGAGACCTAATAGTGTTAACCTTTATTTACTCCCTCTTCTTTATCCTCATATACAAAACACAGTATCTGTAGAATCCATTCCCTCCTTTCCACCCCAGTGCTTTGGTTCAAGATGTCATCATCCTTTTTTCTCTGTGTTAGGCACAGAAGTGTGCCACCCAGTTCAACCTCCAATGAAGACTCACTGTTCACCTTCAGGGAATATAGCCAGCAGAGCGTCTCCTGCTGCTTTAGTGTCTGCCTCAGCTACAAAGAATAGTCCTGCAAAAAGGCTGCCCTCATCTGGTGACTGAGCAAGACAAGGATATGAAGGTCAGCCATTTGGGTCAACTGCCGGACAACTCTGATGAGCAGTATTCACACCAGAGCTCCCTGCCAGGTTGGCTGGGTCTTCATTGGATCTACAATGCAGTTTTAGCTTCTCCATCAGCTCAATCCTGCTTCCTCCCCTTAGTAAAACCCTCAGCTTCTGCTTCCAGAAAACTCAACAAGTGTATGCATGAATGCACACAGGTTTATGGACTCTTCCCCACACACACCTCTTTATCTCTCCCTCTCCCTCTATCTCTCAAAATTCAGAAATTTCCTCAATATTTTGCCTGGACCATGTTGATGCTCTCATAGGTTTCTTCCTCATCTCTAGTTTCTCTGTTCTAATGCATCTCTCACATGGCAACCAAAAACCACAGATCTGATGTCATTTTAAAAAAATTTCCCATGCTTATTGAGTTAATTTCAAAATCCTCAAATGATATTCAAGGCCTTGCACAATGTTGCCCCAACCCAATTGCCTAATTTTATTTTCTACCATTTCTCTTTACCCCAATGTGCTCTCAGTTATTCATTTTAAAAGCATATTTCTAAGTGGAAAAAATAATACAGCAGTAACAATTCAGTTTACAAATAAAAGGAAAGTCTCCTATTTTCTATTTCTCCTCAAATCCTTACCCCAGAGGTATGCTAAGACACTTAGTTAAAAGCAACAGAAACCAACTCTGCAAACTTAAGAGGGAAATAAGTATATTGGAAGGTTATCAAGTAATACTCAGAGCTGATGGGAAGATCAGCTAATCAAGATCAGAAAATAGAACCAGGGGTCACAACCATGCCACAAGACTAGTCTGCTTGCGGATGCCACAGCAGGAATCACTGCCTCCATCACCAACGCCTGCTGCCATCTTAATGAGTTCTCCTCTGTCCCCTTTGCCTTCACATCATTTGTTCAAGATTCAAAGTCCTGAGTGGGACTGTGCAATACCACTCCTAGATCATGTTGCCTTTGCCTTAGCAATAAGGTGGGAGGAGGATAACTTTTGTTTCTCTTGTGGGAAGTCTCGCGTTAAGACCGTCTCTCATTAAGACTCACACCCAAAGCCTGGTGTTGTGGCACACATTGTAATGCCTGCAGCTAGGGAGACTGAGGCAGGAGGATTACAAGTTTGGGGTGAGCCTCAGCAACTTAGCAAGCCCCTAAGCAACTTAGTGAGACTCTGTCTCAAAATAAAATATAAAAAGGGCTGGGGATGTGACTCAGTGGATAAGTGCCCCGGGTTCAAGCCCCAGCACTGAAAACAAAAATTTTTTGTTTTTGTTTTTGGCAAGGTGTGGTGGTGCACACCTGTAATCCCAGTGGCTCAGGAGGCTGAGGCAGGAAGATCACAAGTTCAAAGCCAGCCTCAGCAACTTAGCAAGACCCTGTCTCCCCTGTCTCAAGATAAAAAATAAAAGGATCTGGGGATGTGGCTCAGCAGTTAAGTGCCCCAAATTCAATCCCTAGTACAAAAAAAAAAAAAAAATTGTACAAAGGGCAGGAGAGGTAGCTCAGTGGTAGAGCACCCCTGCGTTCAATCACAAGTATCACAAAACAAACAAACAGACAAATAATACTCATAGAGAAAGAAGCTTCAAATGCTGGGCAACCAAAAAATGACAACAAAGAAAAACAAAACAGAAAAGCAAACAAACCCCAAGTGTTCACTATGTCTTATGTCAGTGTATTTACGCATTCAGTAAATGTTTATCAGTACTTCAATGTAAAAGTTTGTGTTATGTATGTTGGAAATAAAATGATTAGGCTATTGTGCCCAGAGACCTCCTCTGGAAGTTCATCTGAGTTGGGAAGATAAAACATACAAATAAAAATAATACAAGGCAGGATGTCCTAATAGGATACAGGATATAGGTTACAGGAGGTTCTAATAACTGGAAGAAATGTACAAATAAAATGTTATATTTTTGTTTACTATTGTGGCTATCATTTGCATATTGCTTTATAGTTTAGGGGTTTATCATTTAATCCTGAGATCTTTTAAGATTCTTTAAGCACATTCTTCTCACTTTATATTAGGGAACATGCTTATTGAGAATAAGCAAAGAAAGTGGCAGAGCCAGAGCTTAAACCCTGTCTTTGTGTTCTAGGATTTATGCTTTATTTCTACTAAAACTGGCGAAGCTGGAGTGAAAAGGAGAGTGGGATTTAGAGATGGGTAAGATATAACCATGGATAAGTAAGAAAGGTAGATAGAATAGCTTTAATAACAGCAAGAGTTAAGAAAAAGCCAAGCAAATTTTATGAAGGAATAACTACTAGCCCAGTGTGACTGGTGATTAGAAAAATGGTAGAAAATGGTGGGAAAGATAGGCTGGGGGTTCATGGTATTGGTCCTCTGAGATCTAGTGAAGCGGAATTCTTCTTTGGTTAGTCACAATCTGGGAGTTACTGCAGGTCATTGGACAGTAAGCTGCTGAAGACTTCTTTACTCTTCAGCTATATTGTAAAAAGGGGACTTCAGATAGGTAGAAGCCTGCTGATCTCAAGTACAGGGCTTGGCCTGGACACTGTACTCTAGATCAAGGCTAGACTAAGCTTTATTCCAAACAAGGGAGCAAAAGGTAAAGAAGAAGATGGAAGAAGCAAGTCCATAGAAGAGGAAGCTCTTGGAGTGTGAGCCAGAGGTACAAGGCTCTCAGCTGTCATCTAACCCTTCTTTCATTAATGTAGCTACCATGTTCATTCAGGCATGCACCAGCTCTAACCCAGGCCACTAGAACCACATCTAATGCTCTTTTACACCCCTCACAAAGTTGGGATCAAATTGCTCTTTCTAAAGCTTACTAGCCTTCTGTCCAGAATTCTCTAGTTCTTTTGTTGTCCATAAAATTCAAACTCCTTAGTACAGAATTCAAGGCCTTCCACTATCCAGCACCAAACTGTCTTTTCTGTAGCTTCATCTTCAACCCCTCTTCCTTTCTCAACCTATCTTCTAGCTCCTTCAAATTACTCTCGCTTTCCCAAACTACCACACCCTTTCTGTCATGCCATTTCATGGCACGTTCCTCCCTCTCTCTGGCAAACTCCTATTCATCCTTTGAAACCTAGCTCAAATGTCATTTCCTCTGTAAAGTCATCCCTGATTCTCCCACCCATAGTTCTGTATTCCCTCCTCTATTCTCCTAATGCATGTTTCATCCTTACCATGTATTGTAATAATTTCTGTCTTCTATTCTGGAGTGTGAGTTTATCAAAATACAAAAATTGTATCACCTGGTCCAGAACCAGCACAAAAGCTACTCAGTACAATTGGGGATGACTATTCAAGGCATCTTGGGGAATCTTCTGTCCCATGCTGTTTATAGGTATCAACAAATCTGTTTTACAGAATGAATTAATATATGGATAGATAAATGAGGCCTGAGTTGTGGTTCTGATTCTGCCATCCTCTGGCTATGTGACTTTGTGCACTCATTTCACTTCTCAGATTCTGTTTTCTTATCAATAAAATGGGAACAAAGTTCCAGACCTTACTTCATATTGCTATTGTAAGAACAACATAAGTTATATGAAGTCAATTTATAAACTGCAAAGTACTATGCACATGTAAGGGGCAATTGTTATTATTAAAAAGCAAAAGCTTAAAAATAAATATCTCTGAGGCACATCCTGATAAATTAATGTATATAGACCCTAAATTAACCACCAAGAAAATAATTTTAAATTATATCATTAAAATCATGAAAGGCATCCAAGTTTCACTATAAAATATCTATGTCATGCAGAAGAAAGTAGCAAAAGGAGAACAGAGGAACAGAAAAACATGAGACATAGTAGAAAACTAAAGAAATATGTCCATTGTACATCCAACCATATGAATAATATTACATGTGAATGGATCAAACATCCAATCAAAAGGTACATATTATCAACTGAACAAAAAACAAGATCCAACTGTATGTTGTCTAAGACACACACTTTAAAATCAAAGATACAAATAGATTGGGAGTAAAAGGAGAGAAAAATATATACCATGCAAATAGCAACTATCAAAGAACTGAAGTGACTACACAAATATCAGACAAATTAGACTTTAAGACCAATAAAATTATGAGTGCTAATAAAGGCATTTATAATGAGAAAAGGGTCAATTCAGGAATATATAATAATTAAAATATATATGTTCCCCAAAATGGAGCAAAAAAAAAAATATACATAGGTAAAAATTGGAAGAATTGAGGAGAGAAACCCACAACTCAATCATAGTCAGACACTTCAATACTATACTTTCAATGGCAGAACATCACTAATGATGCACAAGATTTTAACAACACTCTCAATCAACTGGACCCTGATACATCTATAGAGCACCCCATCCAACAGTGGCAGAATGTAGTCTTCTCAAGCACGTATTGACCATTTTCAAGGATAGATCATATGTTATGTCATGAAACAAGTCTCGATCATTCAAAAAATTGAACATTAAGGGTATATTCTCTTACTACAATGGAATTAAATTAGAAATCAACAACAGAAGGAAATTTGGGAAATTCACAATGTATATAAATAACACACTTCTTTTTTGTGGTGCTGGGGATTGAACCCAAGGCCTTGTGCTTGTGAGGCTAGCATCTACCAACTGAGCTATGTCCCCAGCCCCAATAACACATTTCTTAATAACCAATGTGTCAAAGAAAAAATAGTTAGATAATCTAGAAAATAATTTGAGATGTATAAAAATGAAAAGCACAACATACCAAAATCTCATGATGCAGCTAACTTATGGAAAGAGGGAAATGAATGCCTGTATTAAAAAAGAAGAAACAAATAAATAACCTAGTCTTCCACCTTAAAAACTAGAAAAAGGGGCTGGGGTTGTGGCTCAGTGGTAGAGCACTCATCTAGCATGTGTGAGACACTGAGTTCGATTCTCAGCACTGCATAAAAAAAAGTAAAGGTCCATCAACAACTAAAAAAATACATTTAAAAAAAGAAACTAGAAAAAGAGGAACAATCTATACCTGAATCAAGTAGAGAAGAGAAATAACAAGGATTAGAGTAGAAAAATGAAATAGAGAAAAGAAAAATGATAAAGAAAATGGACAAAACTAAAAGTTGGTTTTTTGAAAAAATCAACAAAATTGACAAAACTTTAGCTAGACTGAGGGGTGGGGAGAACAAATTATGAAAATCGGGAATTAAAGGATAACCTCCCTACCGACATTGCAGAAATAAATAGGATTATAAGGGAATCCTGTAAACTATATGCCAACTAATTAGATAACTTAGAGTAAATGAACAAATCACTAGGGAGGCACAAACTTTTGCATAGACTCAGAATAAGTAGAAATCTAAATAGGTTTATAACAGATAAAGAGATTTAATTGGTCATAATAACCCTTCCCAGAAAGAACCCAGGCCCAAATGAACTATTTCACCAAATAGTTGGTGAGTTCCACCAAATATTTAAAGAAGAATTAACTGCAATCCTTGATAAAGTCTTCCAAGAAATAGAATAGGAGGAAGCAGCTGAATATCAAATGGAATCTCAACCTCATACTGTACACACAAATTAACTTTAACTCAAAATGAATGAAAGACCTAAACATAAAATCTAAAACCATAAACTATATAGAAGAAAACCCATGTGTAAATACTGATCTTGGATTAGATAATGGTTTCTTAAATATGATAGAAAAGAACAAGCAACAAAAGACAAATAGATTGAACTTCATCAATATAAAATCCCTTTGTGCCTCAAAAGGTACTATCATTAAAGTGAAAAGACACCATACAGGACAAAAATATTTGTATATCATATATTGGATAAGGGTTTAGTATCCAGAATATATTTAAATATATATACTCTTACAACTCAAAAATAAAAAGACAGATATAATCCAGATTTTAAATGGGCAAAGGATTTGAACAGACATTTCTCAAAGAAGATATGCCAGTGTCCAATAAACATATGAAAAGATGCTCAACACGATTAGCCGTTTAGGAACTATAAATCAAAGCTACAATGAGATGTCACTTCACACCATCCAGAATGTCCACAATAAAAAAGACAGGAAATAACAAGTGTTGGCAAGGATATAGTGAAATTGGAACACGTACACATTGCCAGTAGGAATTTAAAATAATATAACCACTTTGGAGTATAGTTTGGAAGTTCTACGAAAATTTCAACATAGAGTTATCATACGACTCAACAATCCCACTATTAGTATGTACCCAAGAAAACTGAAAACATATGTCCAATATGTACATGAATATTCATAGCAGCATTATTTGTAATAGCCAAAAGGTAGAAACAACTAAGCTATTGCTATTAACCATGCTAAGAGAAATCATAGGTTGTAGAGGTAATAGGATTACTTGGAGAGTGTCATAGTCCACTTTCTTTTGCTATAGCAAAATAGCAGAGGCTGGGTACTTTATAAAGAAAAGAGGTTTATTTAGCTCACATTTCTGGAGGCTGGAAGTTCAAAATCAGGCAGTCCCATCTGTTTAGCCTCCGGCGAAGGCCTTCTGGCTACATCATAACACGGTGAATGGCATCACATGGTAGAAGTACATGAAGAGGAGGTCATATGGAGAGAGAGAAAACAAGATAGGGAAGGGTCAGGCTTGTTTTTTAGTAACAATTAACTCTCACTCCTGTCAGACCTAACCCATTCCACAGGACTAGCATTAATCCCTTCCCACCGCCAATCATAACCCCATCACTCCCCACCAGGCCCACCTCTTAAAGGTCCCGCCACCTTCAATACCATGATGCTGGGGTCTATGCTTTGACCTAAGTTTTGGCAGGGATTAGCCAAAGGATCCTTTGAGAGTTCATGTCTGTGTCCAAAGGCAGGAGAGGTAAAGAATCAGAAAATCATGGGATGAGTCACTCTGACGTTTCAGGAAGAAGGTCTGATCCTCATTTCCAGGAGTTTCTACACTGTGTAAAGAGTAAGGGAAGATTCATCTGCTTCTGCTTACGCATCCGAGTATTTTCTCACAGCCATGTGACCTTGGACAAGTCATTGCCCCTTTCTGGGAGGGAGTTAGCAATTCCTATGATACCTACCAGTCCTGATCATTAGGATTCTAGTTCCTAACTCCAAACAGCTGACATTTGGACAAACTTTAAGGGTCCTAAAAGTCCCATTCCTCTTCTAGGGAATGACCTCAGAATGTTTGGCTTGGGTCTGGCCCCTGGTGGCCAGACGATTGGAAACCCAGATAGAGTTTACTTAAGAAATAAACAAATCTGGAATAAATTTAAACAAGTCACTCCCCGGAATATTCTAAAAGCCTCCTTCTGGGTGGCCTGACTTACCATATTCTGCATCTTTTAATTCAATTAAACATGGGTGTCTTGATGTTATGCCTCCTGCCAGGTAGTCTGAGGTTTACATTTCTGCACCCCCTCCCACCCCATTCAGCTAATGGTTGCTGAGGCTCATTTTATGCCAAGTGTTGTGCTAACTGCTACTGGGGATGCAGAAATGTGTAAAACTGTGCTCTCTGTCCAGAAGCTTCTAGTCTCAAGGGAGAAGTATCCAAAACAGCTCATTTTAACACAGAAGAAATGAAAAAGATACAAAGTAATTTTAAGTTATATACTGAGGGAAGGGGGTCAGCAAAACTACACAGAGGCCATAGATTTCATCTGGGCCTTAAAGAAAATGCAGAATTTCAGTAGGTGAATCAGGGAAAGATGTTTCTCTTCTCTTGGACAAGATCTTTGAAGGGAGTGATTATATTTGATTCATCTCTATGTTTCTGACTCAACCCAACATAGTGCCTAGCACAAGGAGAGTCCAGGGGCCGAAAGTGTAACTCAGTAGTAGAGTGCTTGCCTGGCGTGTGCAAAGCCTTGGGTTTGATGAGAGAGAGAGAGAGAGACAGAGAGAGAGAGAGAGAGAGAGAGAG
>JAJEJO010000338.1:167647-178630 GCA_020662805.1 Glaucomys volans | reverse complement strand
AGGAAGGAAGGAAGGAAGGAAGGAAGGAAGGAAGGAAGGAAAACAGAGTCCAATACCACCTTTGGTAACTGAATGAATGAGTGAATTCTGGACTGATATAATAGCACAAAGGCAAGAGGGTAAAAATGTACCTTATCTTTGGGGACTAGCAAATGGTCTGATACAGCTGCTCTGAATGTAAGAAATGTAAGAAAATGTTTGGAAGATTCAATGAGACTTTTTCTACCTAATTAATAATACAATGCAAAGAATTTTTACTGAATTCTATAGGCAAAAGTTAACTATTTCTTCCCTTGGGGCAATAACACCTTTCTCCATCTTTATATTTTTGGAACCTAGGACAGTGTCAGGAATTATTTATTTTTATTTATTTTATTTGGTACTGTGGATTGAGCCCAGGGATACTTTATCACTGAGTTACATCCCCAGCACTTTTTATTCTTTTTATTTTGAGACATTACTTAGGGCCTAGATTGCTTAGGGCTTCCCTAAATTGCTGACGTTGACCTTGAATTTGTGATCCTTCTGCCTTAGCCTCTTGAACCAGAATTAAAGATGTGTGCCACTGTGCTTGGTAACAGTTCCAGGAACTTAGAAATTAGTTAATAAATGAATGGATGAATGAATAGAAGATTTTTGGAAAGGAAAGTTATTTGATTCAATCTTCAGTTTACTTCAGGAATAGTAATTTTCACTTTTATGTACAATTTGATAGACACAGAAACACATTTATTTTATTATTAACTTTTTATTGATATAATAGTCAGGCACAGGGGCTCATACCCGTCATCTCAACTACTCAGGAGGTTGAAGCAGGAGGATTGCAAGTTTGAGGCCAGCCTCAGCAATTTAGTGAGACCTTGTCTTAAAATAAAAAATATAAAGGACTAAGGGTATAACTCAGTGGTAGAGCACCTCTAGGTTCAATCCCTAGTACCAAAAACCAATTTTTTATTGATTTGCCCAAAAGTTTATTAGAAAAGAAGGATAGATATTATTATCAGTTCCTGCAGATGTTATTCTCATGTCTAGCATAAAGAAATCTTAACTCTATTTCCTTTAGTAGTACTTCCTATAACTGAAGAACTATTTCATGTACACCTGCATGTGACACACCTCTCATGAGTAGCCTTGATCTTTCCCCACACTCACTGGACTCAGATCTTCTGTGTATCTCAAATATTAGACCCAACTCACAGTGCAGAGATATTTTACTGATTACTTCATGAGGAGCCTGAGAAAGGGTTCATTATACGCTGGCACGGCAGAAATTTTAATTCTCAGACATTTTTGGTTTTTTTCTCCAAGCTTCTTCTCCATAGCCAACAACTTATCCTTATTCCTTCTCTTTCCTTTCACAGTCTTGTAACCCTTTCCCACCAAAACACAACAAACCCCTTTATCTTCTCAAGACTCTCATTTTTCAGGACATGTATTCTTTTCTGCAAAATAAAAGTCCTATAGTTTTCTGTTTTCTAATCTCCTTAAACATACCTCTGGTGTCCATTTCCTTCCATTGCAAGTGAAAAGGGATTAAACTTGGTCTGAACTCCACATAATAGATTAATGAATGAGAGGAAGTCAAAGAGAAATAAATGTTAGTTTAAAATAACTTTCTGATACGTCAATTCAGTAGTGGAACTGGCTGCTTCATTCACAAAGTAGTGAGCTCTCCATGACTGGAAGTAGCAAGCATGTCAAGTTCACGTTCAGAACTTTGACACCAATTGTGACAGCCCCATATATTTCTGAAGACTGTTACCTTGTTCTCTCAAATCTCTTCTTCTCTCAGTTCAAGATTCCTAGTTCTTTCAAAGTTTCCTTATTTGATGCAACATTTTGGAACATAGTATTATTCTTCAGATTTGCCACAGTTTGTTGATTTATTATGCATTTATTAAAAAATCTTTATTGAGTGACTTCTGTGGCTCAGACGCCACTTAGGAAGTGGGTATATAGCTGTGTAGCAGCAAACAAAACAAAGTCCCTGTCCTCACACATTTACTGTCTATTGAGAGACAGACAATAAGTGAGTAAATTTTTTTAAATGTCAGAGATCATATGCTAAGCAGATTTGTAAGGGAGGTAGAAGGGACAATGGGTGCCAGGAGCCGGTGAGCCACTGTTCTCAACAGCACAGTGAGGGTGGGCCTCTAGCACACCACAATTGGGCAGAGATCTGAATGAAGTGGGAGAATGGCTTTGGGAAGGATGATCTGGGTAGACAGGACCAGTGCCACACTCTTGAGGAGGAAGCTTAATTAATTTGATGAATGACAAGGGGGCCAGTTTATCTGAAGTGGTATGGGCAAAGGGGAGAGAAGTGGCAGAGGGAAAAGCATTCAAGGGCTTTGTAAGCCAATTATGAATGCTTTGGTTTTTATTCTGGGTGACACGGAAAGTCATTGGAGGCTTCCAGGGAGGAGGTGACATGATCTGATTTGCATTTGAAGAACATCACTATGACTACCATAGGAAAAATAGAGCTTAGGGGACAAAAACAAACTCAGGGAGCTCCAAGGATGCACATACAGTTAGAAAGGAGACCTTTAAAATATGGGCAAAAAGAGATGGTGGCATGGACCATGGTGTTAGTAGTGGAGATAGTTAAAATAGTCGCAGAGTGGATATAGTATGAAGATAGAGCTGATAGATGGATGTGGATATGAAAGAAATAAAAGTGACTCTAAGAAATGCAAATTAAAGCCACAATATAATCCCACTATGGTAAATATTTTTAAAAAACTAAAAAGAGAAGGACAGGACAGGCATGGTGGCACACATCTGTAATCCCAGTGACTCAGAAGGCTGAGGCAGGAGGATCACCAGTTTGAAGTCAGCCTCAGCAATTTAATGAGATCCTGTTTCAAAAGAAAAAATAGGGGCTGGGGTTGTGGCTCAGTCGTAGAGTGCTTGCCTGGCGTGTATGAGGCACTGGGTTCAATTCTCAGCACCACATATAAATAAATGAATAAAAGAAAAAAGAAAATGATGGGCTGGGTATATAGCTCAGTTGGTAGAGTGCCTGTCTTGCAAGCACAAGGCCCTGGGTTCAATCCCCAGCACTGCAATAATAATAATAGTAATAATAATAATAAGAAGAAGAAGAATAAAATAAATAAAATAAAATGGTCTGGGATTTAACACTGGTAGAAAGCCCCTGGATTCAATCCCCAGTACAGGGGATTGATGGGGAATAGGAGGGGAAACAAACATGTAAAGAAGGGGCTGGGGGTTGTGGCTCAGTGGTAGAGCTTCTTGCCTAGCATGTGTGAGGCACTGGGTTTGATTCTCAACACCCCACAAAAATAAAAGAAAGGTTCATCAACAACTAAAAAAAATTTAAAATATATATATTTTAAAAAACATGTAAAGAAGGAAACAAATGTATTGGCAAGGATATAGAATAAATAGAACATTTCTTATGCACTGTTGGTAATATAAATTGGTACAACCAAAACCACTGTTTGGAGGGTCTACTACAGTTAAATATATATCTCCTAGGTATACACTATACCTAACAGAAATGCTTACCTATATTTACTGGAAGACATATGTAAGATTAGTCATAGAACGATTATCTCTAATAGCCCTGAACTAGAAAGTACCCAAACACCCATCAAGAACAGAATGATTAGACAATTTATACTACACATAATGGAATATAAAACAAGAATGGAAAGATTTAAACTACATGCCTTATTATAAACAAATATAATGTTGAACAAAAGAAACCAGAGAGAAGCATAAGCTATATGATTCCATTTATATAAATTTCAGGGATATACAGAACTAACCTATGGTGTTACCCTTGGGGAGCTAATGACTAGAAGGGATACACAGGATCTGGGGGGTAATGTCTATTTCTTGATCTGGGTACTGATTATATAAATGTGCTTCCTTTGTGAACACTCATTGAGTTGTACCTTATAATTTGTGCACTTTTCTGTATTGGTATTGTGCTCCAGTAAAGTACATTAAAAAAAAGAAGTTTTTGGTCTGTGGAACTGCTGGTTATGGTTACCATTCATTGAAATGGGGAAACTATAGGAAAAATAGGTCTTGGTAGGAAATCCATTCATTCTATATATATTGTTTGACACTTATTAGAAATCCAAGGCAGTCAGGCACAATGGTACATGCCTGTAATCCTAACAGCTCAGGAGGCTGAAACAGGAGGATCACAAGTTTGAGACCAGACCAACAATTTAGAGAGAGACCCTGTCTCAAAATAAAACATAGAAAAGGACTGGGGTGTAGTTCAGTGATAGAGCACTTCTGCGTTCTATCCCCAGTACAAAAAAAAAAAGAAAAAAAAAAAAAAAGAAGGAAGAAAAGAAAAAGAAAAGGCAGTTGGTACACAAGTCTGAAGTTGAGGGAAACATTCTAGGCAGGAGGACTAAATTTTAGAGTTCACCATGCAAATTATATTTAAACCTATGAAGCCAAATGGGATCATTTAAGGCATAGCATACACAGAGAAAACACCCAAGGACTAAACCCTGGGCATGCTCCAACATTTAAAACTTGGGAATTGAAAAAAAACCAGTAAAGAAAATTGAGAAAAAATAACAAGTAAGTTAAGAGAACTAAGAGAGTGTTATGTCAGAAGCCAGGTGAAAAAAGTAATCCCAGGAAGAGGTGATTGATGGTAACAGATGCCACTGGTAGGCAGAATAAGGTAAGGACTGCGAATGGATTATTGACAAAGGTCATTGGTGACCTGAATAAGAGCAGTTTGGCCTAGTGGGGATGAAGGCCTAACTGGAATGTGCTCAAGAGAAAGTGAAGAAACTATGAGATGGTGAGTGCAAATAACTCTTTTGAAGTATTTGGCTTATTTGATAGTGAAGCAAAGAAGTGAGGTATTAAGTCTAGATTGACTAAAGGTATTAAGGAATTTAAAATTAAGTAACTAAAGAAGGTTATGGGAGGTTTTTTTTTTAGAAGGTAGATAATATAGTATAGGTGATAATAAGTGATAATCAATAGGGAGAGAAATTTGGATGGTGCAGGGAAAAGAAAGAGGGTACTGGAGGGAGTGGTATCCTTGAGACATCATGAGGATGAACCTAAAGCATAAGTGGAGACACGGACTATGCCAAGAGCTAGAGCACTTCATCCACAGTCACTGGAGAGGAGACAGAACATAAGACAGAGATGCAAATAGGTCAGTAGGAGTAGGAACTTCAGATCATTTCTGTTTTCCCAGAGAATTAGGAAGTATCATCTTCGGCCAGGAGTGAGACAGACAGACATCCAAGTCATTGGTGGTTTGTAAAGAGAGGTGTGAAATAGTCATCATGGAGACAGGGACAGCAAAAGTATGAGTCTCAGAATTGGATAACAGTGGGGCTGGGATTGTAGCTCAGTGGTAGAGTGCTTGCTTGACATGTGTGAGGCACTGAATTCGATTCTCAGCACCATATATAAATAAATAAATAAAATAAAGTTCCATCAACAACTAAAAAAATACATTAAAGAAGCATTTGGTAAGTGTGGGATATATGCATATACAACAAAATGATTACCTTCTGGGTTTTTTGTTTTGTTTTGTTTTTGTGGGTTTTTGTTTTGTTTTGTTTTGTTTTTGGTGCTGGAGATAGAACCAAGGGCCTTGTGCTTGTGAGGCAGGCACTCTACCAACTGAGCTATATCCCCAGCCCTACCTTCTGGGTTTTTTATATACAGTATTTTCCTTCCACCAATACAAATGAACTTGTCATCAGTCAAAATTCCACTTTTACTTCTGGTGCTGGTAATGTGGAGTAATCCTATGGCAGTCTTTCTCTCTTAATGACTGCAAATAAAATCATGGTCAAAATATAAAACAAAATAAAACAAAACATAAACTGTTTTAAGACTCTGAGGGAAGTAAACAATAGCAGGCGGATTGGGGAGGGAAGTCAAAACTTGAAGAATGCCCTCTTATTGCAATGGTAGATTTCCTGGTTTTTGTTGTTTCCTCCATTGCTTCCTGGCCTCCTGGTTTCTACCCAAAGGTGGGCCAAACCTGCATACTACACAATAGATCAGAACCAAAAATGCTAAGAAACCCTATCTTTCTGTCCAGAGGAACAGGAAAAGGGACCCCTGTGAGCTGGAGAGTGGCGAGAGAATTTCCATTTTCTCACCCAGTCCTGACTCAAGGCCACTTCAGTTGAGGAACCACACTGTTAATAAGGGGTGGTGGTGTCAGCATGGTCACCTAAAACTCTAAAGAAAGCCCATCTCTCTCCATGGAGGAAGTGGAGAGTGTGGTCACTGTTGGGTAGATGTTTTGAAATGTAGGTTTTGATTTTATTTGGGTATGATGAGGCCAATAGTTCAGATGATTATCACTAAAAAGATAGTTTGTTACTCACAGTTTCCAAAAGGAAGGGCATGCCCCACCATGCAGGGTCACAGGAGAGAATATGAGATCTGTTGCAGGCAAAGAGAGAGTGAAGAACTGGAAGACGACCTTTAGTGTGGTTTTTGAGGGAAGGAATGGGTGAGGCACGGTAAGCAGGCTAAGCAGGTTTAGAATCTGCTAGACAAAAAAATTTCAACAGGCTAAGGGCACGGGGACTTTCCCTAGTTGTTTAGTGCCTAGCACTGGAGTGATAAGGACAGAGGAATAGAGGCCAGGAATATAAAGGAGGCATTTGAGGGGTATAGACTATGGGTTGGTTAGTTTGCTTATGAAGAGCACACATGAGAAGGAGTCATTTGCTACCTCTAAGTATCAGGTAGCAGAGAAGGGTAGTCCCTTCCTGATCAGCAAAGTCCCAGATGTCAAAGCATCAAATATAGAAACTAAGAAATGTGGTCAGTACAGTGGAGACTGTGATGGAAATCCCCTCCCATTTTTGTCTCAAATCAACCCCCCTTCTCTTGTCATTTCACCTTAGTTATGGGCTGGGTCATATAAAAGCATGAGAAGCTAAAACTCTGAGAGATAGAAGATTAGGAAAAGGGGCCACTGGAAACCCAAAAGTGTGGAAGAAATCCCAAGGAAGAAAGGATTGGAGGATTCTGAACAGAAATCCTGGGTCACTCCTAAACTGCATCTTGGCAGAACACACCCAGAGAAACTTGCAAATAGTTTTAGGAACTGAACTCCAACATAAACAACCACCTGAGTCCCAGACTAACCCCTGGCTGGCATAGGAAGGGCAGATCCAGTTCCCTCTCCAGCCCTTTCCTCCCTGGAATTTCTCCCACACTCTTTCACTTAAAATGGACTCATACTACAACCACCACACCTAGAAGGTAAGACAGAACTTTTAGTCTGCATCTGAGTTGATGGCCTGCTAAAATAAAAATAATCAACATGCAGAGAATTTAAATAGACCCACAAAGACCCACAGTATAATAGTTAAAATTGCCAAGGTACAATCCAAAATTGCTTTACATACCAAGAACCAAGAAACTGATCAATTTTCAAGGGAAGAAAAAATAAACAAATTCTAATCCCTGAATGACCCAGATGTTAGAATTATCTGATGAAGACTTGAAAGCAACTATTATAACCATCCTCTGGGAGATAAAGATAAAACATCCTTGAAAGGATAGGTATATGCTCTCATCAAAGAGATAGAAATTATAAAAGAGAACCAGATGGAAATTAGATGAAGTTAAAAAATTACTAAAGAGGCTCAATAGTAGAACAAAGATGACAGGAATAACTGAGTGAACTTGAAGATAGAGTAATACAAATTATTCGATATAAAGATTCAACATATAGATCACAGATGAAAAAAAGACTTACAATGAACAAAGCACTAAGCATGATGGCATGCATCTGCAATTCCAGCAACTCAGGAGGCTGAGGCAGGAGGATCGCAAGTGCAAGGTCAATCTCAGCAACTTAGACTGTGTCTCAAAATAAAAAATAAGAAGTACAGGGGATATAGTTCAGTGATAAAGTACCCCCGGGTTCAATGCCCAGTAGTAAAAACAATTTTTAAAAAATAAAATGAACAGAGCCTCAGGAACCTATGGGACAATATCAAAATGTCATCAAAGTTTCTAAAAAAATAGGAGAAAGAAATGCATGTGCTAAAATAGCTGAAGAAATAACAACTGAAAACATCACAGATTTTGAGTCCAGAAGCCCCCAAAAGGATAAATGCAATGAAACCTCACCCAGTGACATCCAAATCAAACTTCTGAAAACCAAAGATTAAGAAAAAAAAGAACAGCACCCCCCCCCAAAAAAAACTGACATGTTACATATGGGAGAATAATGATCCTAATGACTACAGATCTTTTATTGGAATAATGGAGACTAGAAGACATTGGAACAATATCTTTAAAGTGAACTATCATATGAATTCTCTATCTAGAGAATATCCCCTTCAGAAATGAAGGTGAAATAGACATTCTCAGATAAAAGAAGCCTAAGAGAAGTTGTATCCAGGAGACTTGCTACAAAAGACATGCTGACAAAGTTCTTCAAGCTGAGGGGAAATGATACCAAAGGAACCTTGGTACTTTAGGAATAAACAAAGCAACAGAACTAGTAAATATCTGGCAAGAGATAATAAGTTATTTTTCTCCTATTACATACCTTAAAAATATGTATGACCACTAAAGCTGGACATGGTGGCACACATGTATTATCCCAACAACTTGGGAGATTAAGGCAAGAGGATTGCAAGTTCAAGGGAAGCCTCAGCAATTTAGGGAGACTGTCTCAGAATAAAAAGTAAACAAAATAGGGCTGGGGTTGTGGCTCAGTGATAGAGCACTTGCCTAGCATGTGTGAGGCACTGGGTTCAATCCTCAGCACCACATAAAAAATAAATAAAACAATAAAGGTATCATGTCCATCTACAACTAAGAATACTTTGTTTTAAAAAAAAAAGACATGATACTACCACCACAACTTACAAAAAATAAAAAAAAAAAAAAAAGTAAAAAAATAAGCTTAGTGGTAAAGTGCTCCTGGATTAAATCCCTGGTACCAGAAAAAAAAAGTACAACCATTGAAAGAAACATTTATAGGGTAACCTAGGTGAGTTTCAATGTGTGTTCAATGTGAGTTTCAATGATATAATACATATAGGACAACTGTTATAGTTTGGATCTAGAATGTCCCACCAAAGGTCTGTGTGTTGAAGGCTTGGTCCCCAATGCAGCAATGTTCAGATGTGGGCTTTGGGGAAGTGATTTTGATCATGATGACTCTAACCTCATTGATGCATTAATCCATTGATAGATTCCTAATGGAAATGACTATTGGAAAGTGGTAGAAATTATAAGAAGTGGGACCTAGTTGAAGGGAGTGGATTCTTAGGGGCATGCCCTTAGAGACCATCTTGTCCCCCAATCCCTTTCTATTTCTCTGCTTCCTGGCTGTCATGAAGTACCATGTGCTCCATGATGTTTCTGCCTCACCATAGGCCTAAAAAGCAATGGAGTCAGTTGAGCCTGGACTAAAACCTCTGAAACCATGAGCCAAAATAAAATTTTCCTCCTTTAAGTTTATTTTCTCAGGTATTCTGTCACAGCAATGAAGAGTCAACTAATACAACAACTATAACATAAAGGGGAGAGAATAAAGGGTCCTGTATAGTTATAAACCTTCAATAGTTTACTTAAAATGGCAAGATACTGATTTTAAGTAGACTGTGAAAAGTTAGATATGTATGTTATAATCCATGGAATAACAAACAACAACAACTATACATATACCTGGAGAGAGAGAGAGAGAGAGAGAGAGAGAGAGAGAGAGAGAAGCTGAGCATGGTGGCATATGCCTATAATCCCAGCAACTCAGAAGCCTAAGGCAGAAAAACTGCAAGTTTGAGACCAGTCTGTGTAACCTAGTGAGACCTTGTCTCAAAAAAAAAAAAAAAAAAAAGACTGAGAATGAAGCTTGGTGGCAAGCTTAGAAGCTTAGAAGCTTGGGCTCAATCCCTACTATGAAAACAAAACAAATAAACAAAACCACACCACAAAAAAAACATATAGAGTCAAAAAATGATCAAAACAAATTAAAATAGAATATGAAAATATTCTAATATAACTCAAAATATAGTAGGAAAAGGGAATTTGAAAAAATGGAGGAAACACAGAAAAGAGATATATTGTAGACCAAATCCATTCATATCATTTACATGTAAGTGGTCTAAATATGCAATTAAAAGACAGAGATAACATGTTGGATAAAGGAAAAAAAACAGGACCCAATTGCACATAGCATACTATGTGCAATAAACTTCCTTTAAATATAAAGATATACATACATATATAATATACATACATATATAATATATATATAAAGAGAGAGAGGGATTAGGATTATAGGTATATAATATGATAAAAAGGTCAATTCAACAAGAACATAAAAACTGGGCAGGGGCTGTAGCTCAGTGGCTGAGCACTTGCCTAGCATGTGAGAGGCACTGGGTTTGACCCTTAGCACCACACAGAAATAAATAAATTAAATAAAGGCATTCTGTCCATTAAAGAAGAATAAGTAATTTTTTAAAAAAAGAACATAAAAACTGAAATGCAGTATGCAACTAACAAAGATCCGAAGTAAGCGAAGCAAAAATTGAGAGAATTAAAAGGAGATATGAACAAACCCACTGTTATACTTGAAGACTTCAAGTCTTTTCTCAATAATTGATAAAGAAATAGATGATAAATTGACAAGGATATAAAAACCTGAGTAACACTATCAACTAATTCAAGCTAATGGGCATTTGTAGAACACTCTCGCCAAGAACAGCAGAGTACATAAAAGTGTTCACAGAACATATTCCCAGACCATGTTCTGGCCCATAAAAATACTAATAATTTTTAATACACTAAAATAGTAAAAGTATGTTTTCTGGCTATAATAGGATTTAAAAAGAAATAGATAATAGAAAATTCCCCAGTATTTGGAAAAACTTTAATGGCATTAGCCTGCTGCTGAATAACCCTTGGGTCAATGAGGAAATCTTAAGGGTAATCAAATATTTGAACTGAGTGAAAAAGAAAACACCT
>JAJEJO010000338.1:96035-155946 GCA_020662805.1 Glaucomys volans | reverse complement strand
GCTGCCCGCGCTCTGCTGCCTCCCGGGTGCCGCGCGGGCGGCGGCGGGGGCCAGGGACCGGGCGGCGGTGGCGGCGGCGCGGGCGGCCAAGGCGGAGGCGCCCTTCGCCGGGCAGGTGGGATTGGCGCGCCGGGCCGGGGAGCGGGCTCGGGGCCTTTGGGCAGGGCAGGGGGCGTCGCCGGGCCGGGCCTGGGCCGCGCGGGCCGCCCGGGTCAGCGCCTGGGGTCCGGGCCCGCGGCCCAGGAGGGAGCTGGGGAGGGCCGCGCCGAGGGCCGCCCGGGCGGGGAGTTGTTCAGCACCGCGGACAGGGGCAGCGGGCGGGGGCGGAGCGGGAGGGTCGGGATTGTTTTGGTGGCGGTGGGGTGTGTGGCCTGTATGACTATGTGTGAGGGAAACCGTACAACGCCTCGGAGTAAATAGTAAGCGCAGCCAGTCTGTTGTGGGTTGGGAGAAGAAACCGAGGATGTTCAAGCTGGAGAAGGGGGAGGGGGGAGGGCGGAAGAAGGACTCGATCGCTGTCTTTATATTTGAAGGGCTGTCAGGTGCAGGCAGGATAGACTTGCTCTGCGTGGCCACACAGGACAGAACTGAGGCCAATATGGGTGGGGGTGGGGTTGCAAGAAGGCAAATTTCGGCTCAATATGGGAAGAAGTTTTTAACAATTGGAGCTGCTCAGCCAGCTTAGGAGGCGGTGAGCTGCTCATCACTGACATGTGCAAGCATCAGCTCCGAGAGGGATTGGATAGATGCATGCATAATTCCTGCATGGATACATGCATAATAATAACAATAATGCCAGCTAGCATCTACTGAACACTCATTATGGGCCAAGACTGGTGCTGTTGTATAGTAATTAGCTCATTTAATCCTCAAACTATGAGATAGTTGCAATTATTATCCCCATTTTACAGCTGAGAGTATAGACTCAGAGTTTAAGTAATTTGCCCAAGGTCACACAGCTAGTGAGTGATGGAGTTGACTGACTCTAGTCTCCTTATATTTAACCATGACATTATTCTGTATCGCATGGGTAGCAGGGGCAGTTGGTCTGTTATTTCTCTGATCTCTTCCAACCTGGAAGTCTGCAATCCTAATAGACAATGTTGAAGCATTGGAATTTTGCTGGGGGAAAGTAGTGATGGTCTGAATTATCCCAAGAGAAAGAAGTATGTGTTGAAGCAGGCAGTCTGCTTGTTCAGAAGAATCTGCTGAAACAGCAATAAATTGAGCATGGAACCCAAAGGGATATATTCCCCGAAATCCTGTGCAGATTTGTATTTGTATGTGCAAGTATTCTAGGAGAGAATCCCTAGATTTCTTCAGATTCTCAAAAAAAAAAAAAAAACTAAACTAAAAGGAAAGAAAGAGTGTAGAAGAATCTTTAGCTCCAGTTGATAGCTTCCAAAGATTTTATAATTCCTGGCTGAGTTTTAGTGAAAAGTTTCCCTAGCTTGTTTGTGTATTTAGCTTTATCACACATCAAAAATGAGGTAACATAGAAAAAATAAGGTTCCCTTAGACTCCCTGAATTCACAGGGTGAAGAGAAAGACATTGACCCAGGATTTAGGAGGCCTTGGCTCTAATCTGACCTTGGCCCCTGGTGGTTTCTGTGACCTTGAACCATTTCCCTGCCCTCTCTAGGCTTGAATTTCACCATCTCTCACACAAAGAGATGGGGTTGGTTGATCTCAACTCAGAAACCTTTTTATTTCCATGGTATTTCAAGCATTAGGAGGAGGCAATTCATTTAAATATGTCAGGATTTGGAGAGAAGGTTATGTTTACTTAGTACTTATCCTTACCAATTTTACAAGCTTTGATTATTCCACCTCTCTTAGCCTTTTCATTTTCAAATTTAAGTTTCCCCATTATGACAGACCACCCCCAAGAATAGCCACCTTCATCCTCTGGGTCATTTTAGTTTCCCTTCTTGGATATTTTGGGGCCCTAATTTTCAATCTGACCATTGTGGGACCCTATTGTTTTGCCTACAGAAAGGATGATTTCTTCTTTAGTTTCCAGGTGTGTCCTGGAAAGACAGGAAGATGTCCTGCCCAGCTCTGCACTGCCCTGACTTTAACATATTAGGCCACTGCCTTCAGGAAACATTGTGCGATAGCTCCCTGATCCCTTTCCTGGGTCAAAGCTGATAGCCTGGAATATGACACCATATATGTGGATTATTTTTATCAGAGTGCATTGCCTTACATTTTCCCACATTGATGTTCAGTTGCCATTTTGCAGCCCACTCACTCTTTTCCTCCCTCCCCTCTCCTGTGGCATAGCATTTCCCTATCTGAAAAGGCTTAATATGATCTGCAGTCCTGAAATTTTCACTTGGCTCTACTTCTTCTGGATCACTTATAAAAAATTTAAATCAGACAGGTCCCAGCATGGTCTCTTGGGACCACCTGCACTCTTCCATTTAGAGAAGTGGCCATTTATTTCCATCTGTTGTTTCCTATATATGAGTTCTCAAGCCATGATAAAAAACACTACCCTTCTTTTCATTCCATTCCATTTAAAATGTCTAATATATTGTCCAAAACTTTCTGAAAGACAAACATATTATATCCACTGTTTCTTTCAACAATTTGTGCCTAATTATCCCTTCCTTGAAGACTAACAGGTCACATGATTGAAACCTTATAGAAATATTGTTGCTTTTCAGCCAACAGATAAAGTTGCTTACTCTGTCTTTAAGGGCCCTGGAGTCTGACTCCACCCTACCTCCCCATTAGCAGGCTCTCTTTCCCACTGAATATTGATATTCATCCTTGCTCCAGATAAGCTGGTCTCTTCTTATCCTAAGAGGAGCTACCCATGTTTCTTTGGACATGGTTATGTGTTGTTCACTGCGGCACTCCCACCCACAAGCCTTAAAAGTTCCAACTCATGCCCTGCCTTTCCAGGAAAATCTCCCTCACTTCTCTAGGTATCATTTATTTCTTTCTTCTTAGGGGAACTCTTTGAGGCAGTCCCAGTCATCATGTCATTTAATTTTTTTAAATACTTAAACATTAGTTAGGAGAGAGGAGTTATGGTTCTTAGGCAAGGCATTTCTCAACAAAAAACACTTTTTGCTGGTGGATCTAACATAATCCCCAACCCTCAGGGCTCACCACTAAGCATTCAGTGAACATTCAGTGATTCTACTCTTTAGTCTTTTGTCCACAAGTTTCATGGATCTGGAATATGACTCATGGGCATGCAGGTCTTGAGGTCCCTTCTAAAGCTCTTCCTAGGATGAGACTTGTCTCTTGACCTTCCTTTAGTGGATATAGATGTTATTCTTTCAGGCAGTAATTCCACAGTTTCACCCTTGAGTTCTTTCATAACACTTTAGATAGGATGTCATCTAATGATAGTGACATACAATAGAGAGGATTTGAGAGGTAGCCATTACCTTAGAGATCACCAAGTGAGCACACATAATACATACTTCTTGAATTGCCTTAAATGGGCACCTAAGGGCACAAACCTTGGTAGTAGGTGATTTGGAACCTGAACTTTTCCCTGGTCTCCTGACTTCTAGATTGAAAGAAATTTTCACTATCTTTGTTGATTTCATAACTTGAACCTTTCATTACCAAGACAAAAAAAAAAAAAGGAAAACATTCAGTATGTTTTCTCGAGTGTTTCTTTTATATTTTGTACATTGTGGGGTCCGATCAATTCTCTCAATTGGCTTCCTGTCTTCGATTTATTTAAATCATTTCTTTTCTTCTTATTAGCTGGGAAGAACGTCCCTCTAATTTTTGTGTTGCTTGTGTGTGTGTTTGTTTGGCCTTCCTATGTTCCAATCAGAATCTAAGGAGGGTCAGAGCAGGCAGAAAGAGTCCTGGCCACATGAGTAACAGAGTAAGGCTCCAAGACCCAGGGCATAATGGAGTCCATCCATTGAGACTGGTTTTGAATGATTTGCTCTGGAAAAATGGAGAATATTCTTTGGTTTGCACCTATAGTGAAGGAGGTAAAGTCTAATGATTAGTGGATACAGTAGGCCTACTAAGAAGCACTAACATATTCCCAAGCCCCAAAATTCTTTCAGTGTGATCACAGCCCCCATTATATCTGTGAAAAAAATTCTGTTTGGAAGTTCATTTTACATAAGCTGAACCTAGTCTGCTGTGCTTTTAATTCATTTTTCCTTATTATGGGTTTTCCTGTTACTTGAATAGCTCCTTGTGTCTGTAAAGTGTTCTGCACTTCCCAGGTGTGTGTGTGTGTGTGTGTGTGTGTGTGTGTGTGTGTGAGAGAGAGAGAGAGACAATAATCTGTCCTCATCTTATAGGTGAGTAAACAGAGATGGAGAGATGATGTGCCTTTCCCATCAGCTTGTTCAGGGACCCACATGTGGCTAATAAGCAGTAAAGTGAAGACAGAAGCTGTATTTTCTGTCCTTGGGCTCACTGCTTTCCCCTCTATACTAAACTGTTCAGTCCTAGATTATTGGCATGGCACTTTGGCCAGTCTTTTCCATTTTTCCAGTTCTTGAAAGAAGTATAATTGTACTACAGAGACTAATCTTAGGAAATGTCTGGCCTTATAATATCATTTGAACTCTATAAAGGATGAATATTCTGCATCCATTGTCTCCTCTATGCCTGACACCTTCAGGATGTGTGATAAGTATTTTTAAATTAATTTTATTGTTTGTATTCCCTACCAACTTCTCTGAATAGTGCTTGGCACACAAGAGTCAGTGCTTTTTTGAAGAATAAATATATGCATGCTAGTGATATAAATAAGGTCTAGGGGAAAAGGGAGGGGTGAGATTCTCCAGCTGAGGTTGGGATAGTCAGAATGCTTCAGGAAGGAGGTGGCATCTGAGATGAACCATTGAGGGAGGAGAAAGGTGGAGAATGGTGAGCAAGCAGTCCAAACAGAAGGGAAAACATGAACCAAGGCTCACACACATTCACCGCATGTTTAAGAAACAGTGGATAACTGGATGTGCCTGGAGCCTCAACTTGCTTGCCATTTCCAGTAAGAGTGTGTAGGAGAAGATGCTGGAAATGGAGACTGAGAGCAGATTGTAAAATTGGCTTTTGTCCAAAGGCTGAGGGGAGTCATTAAAGGTTTCTGAGCAGAGAAGTGACCTGCTCAGAACCATGTTGAGGAGATGGGGGACTAGAGTGCTCACTCCTGTCCTATATGTTTTAGGCTTTCTTAGCACAACTGATATCTGAGTACCCATGTTAGGGAATGGTATATGGATGAAGGTGTGAATTATGGCTCTGGCTCTCCTTGAGAAGTTTTGTTGTTTTGTAGTGCTGGGGATCAACCAAAGGCCTCATGCATGCTCGGCAAGTACTCTACCACTGAGCTACATCCCCAGTCCTAGCTGCAAGGTTTTGGAATCAATCACTTGGTTTCTTTGGACTTCTAGATATATTCATTCAAGTTTTTCACTAGTTTTACTTCATCATTACAGCATGCGTTTGCTTTAAAAGGCAACTTTAAGCCAGGTGCAGTGGTGCACTTCTGTAATCCCAGCTACTCATAAGCCTGAGGCAAGAGGATCACAAGTTTGAGGCCAGCCTCAGCAACTTGGTGATCCCTGTTTCAAAATAAAATAAAAGGTGTTGGGGATGTAGCATAGTGGTGGAGTACTTGCATAGCAGGTATGAGGCCCTGGGTTCAATCCCCAGCACTACCAAAACAAAAACAAAAAAGAAAGAAAAAAAGCTAACTTTGATTTAGGCTTTAGTGATATAAAGGATAATAGCAAATCACCTGTATGTGTAAATATGCATATGCATATATCTATATGTGTGTGTGTGTATGTGTGTGTGTGTACAGCTGGAAAAATAATATTTTTCCAAAAGATTATACATGTTGTTATAACAAAGCAAGGCATTCTTAAACTTTTGTTAGCAATAATTTAAATATTCAATTCTATGCCCCACTTAGGTGCCCCCAAAACAGGAATCATCTTCTACCTCTTTCTCTCCTCCCCTGCCTCAGAGCCATCACCAAGCCCCAGCAATGCTACCTGCTGAGTGGATCTTTACTGTGTTCACTTCTCTCCATATCCACTGCCTCCCTCTTAGACTAGACATGTCATCTGTCATGTGGACTTCAGAAGCTTCCCACCTCATCAGCTCTCTTGCCCACCTATAATCCCTCTTTATGCAGAAGCCAAAACAAGTCTACACAGGGGTCAGTTATATCTAAAATCTAAAGCCAATATTGTAAAAACTAATATCTGACAAAGCTGGCTGTTGATTATCTGGTGTTTGTTTTATGTCTTTCTGAATGCTTGAAATCTTCAACAATAACAAAAATTTAAAACATACCAAAAATCTGATGTTACCCCCACCCTTATCCTGCTTAAAGTGGCTTTTAGGACAAAGGCTAAAATACCAGCTGTAGTAGTAGTCTAGTAATTTTTATTATGGAAAAATTTCAAATGCACATCAAAGTAGAAAGAACAGTATTACAGATGCCCTTGAAGCCAGCGCCCACCAGGCTGTTACATATGGCCTATGAGGCACCCCATGACAGTCCTTCCCACTCTCTCGCTTCCTTTTATTCCACCCACTCTCCCCACTGGTCACTAGACTCAAATCATCCTGGCCTTATTTCTCTTTTTCTAATATGCAGGCTCCTTCTTTTTCAGGAATTCAACAAGATATTCTTTCCTAAAGTGCTCATTCTTTGGCTTTCACTTAGCCTCTTCTATTCATTCACAGGTCTCGGCTGAGATGTCTTGTCCTCAGGGAGGCCAACCCTGACATCACATCCTGTATCTCCTGTCATACCTTCATAGAAACTTGCCCTTTTCTTTCATTCCACTTATCACAGTTGCCATGAAATGCTTCCTATTTTCATATCCATCCCCCTACCAGCCTGTAAGCTCCTTGAGGAAGAGTTCAATGGGGACAACAGGCATACAAAGCATTATTCATGATGTAATATGAAATATGCCATAAATGAGGGATGTGAGAATGCCATTGGGAGCAGAGAGAAAGTTCATTTAACCTGGGACAGATAGCCCCCCACCCCTGAAGTGGCATTTGAAGTACATTTGAAGGTAGCTAATAGTTCATCAGGATTAGGCCAGAATACATGTGAGAAAGGTATTCTACAGAGAGAGAATGGAATAAAGACACAGCAGTACAGTATGAAGGATGTGTTCAGGCAACACAGTAGATGTTACATACCAAATATTGGGAACTTGGAGTGGGCAAAAAAGGTCCTGAAGCTTGTTTGAGAGTTGTGCTAATGAACTTGGACTTTGCAACTACCAGTGAGAAATTAGATCATCTTCATACTCAATCCACCTAAGCTAAAATAATGAAACTTATGTAATTAATTAGAGGTTATCTAATCAACTATCTTATTGCAGTTAAGAAACTGAGGCCTGGGCTGGGGACATAGCTCAGTTGGTAGAGAGCTTGCCTCGCAAGCACAAGGCCATGGGTTCAATCCCCAGCACAGCAAAAAAAAAAAAAGAAACTGAGGCCTAATTGGGTACAGTGGCACATGCCTGTAATCACAGTGACTCAGAAGACTGAAACAGGAGGATCCCAAGTTGGAGACCAGACTGGGCAACTAATGAAGACCCCATCTCAAAATAAAAAATGGGGATGTAGCTCAGTAGTAGAGCACCCTTGGGTTCAATCCCTGTATTGGAGCCGGGGTGGGGATGGGGGAGGGGCAGAGGCCTGACTGCTGGTCTTTGTCTTTCTTCTTCCCATTTCTTAATTCATCGCTAAGTCAAGGCCAAGGGATGGGAGGGTATTGGAAAAAACAAGGAAGACTTTTAGAAGGAAGATTTCTCAGAGTGAATGAGAGCACATCCACACTCCTGGCCTTGAGCAGAGGCCTCCCCAGAATTGGAAAACTCGGAAATTCCATTGCTGACCCAAAACCCCAAATGCACCACCTCCCCAGGCCTGGTGATTGTCTGGCTTGTGGTGGCCTCCTGGTAGTGGGCCAAGGACATCGTGCAGAGCGCCAGGGAATTCCCGCTAGTGCACTTACCACCCACTCAAGAGCCGATGGCAGCCAACAGGCAATGCTGCGCCATTAAGGTATTTGTCAAGAAGCTAAGCTGGGCATTGTGGGCGATCCTGAGGGCCCTTTTTAGACTGGCTGGAAGTGAAGAAGAAGAAGAAAAAAAAAAGAAAAAGAAAAAAAGAAACAGAATTTGGAAGAAAACCAGAGCTAGTGCGGGAGGTGTAGCATGACAGAAAGAACCCTCTCTGGGAGGCAGGGACACTGGGCTCGATTTCTGGCTCCCCTGCCAACTTGTTCTGCAATTTTGAACAAGTCATTTCCCCTTCCTGAGCTTTATTTTTCTCTTCTGCAAAATAATCATGTTAAATTACATGATCTCTAAGTATTATTGACCAGTGCATTTCCTAGATCCTCGAATGGTTATGCCTTCAAGATGAAATGTTTGAAAGCATTCATAACTCAGGTTGGGCTCAGCAGTAAACCTGGGACCTTAGTTGTAGGGGTAGAGGAGAAAGCAGGGTTTTAGTGGGACAGTAGGACCCAGCAACAGTGCCAATTCTAAGGAGTCCCAAAGAGACCAGTGATTTGGTCTGGAAGCAATGACCAAAGGTACTAATCTATTGTGAGGACTGTAGGAACAAGAACATTTCTATGTGCCAGAATCAGCTAAATACTTTATATGCCTGTAATAGTTTCCTATTGTTGCTGTACAAATTACCTCAAATTTAGTGTCTTTTTAAAAAATAAAAAATATTTCTTGTAGGTGGACACATACCTTTATTTTATTTATTTGTTTGTGGTGCTGAGGATCGAAGCCAGTGCCTCACACATGCTAGCTAGGCAAGCACTCTTACCACTGAACCACAACCCCAGCCCGCAAATTTAGTGTCTTAAAAGAACAAAACCGGGGCTGGGGTTGTAGCTCAGCAGTAGAGCACTCACCTAGCATGTGTGAGACACTGGGTTTGATCCTCAGCACCACATGTAAATAAATAAAATAAAGGTATTGTGTCCATCTACAACTAAAAATATATTTTTTTAAAAAGCTGGGCTAGGTGCAGTGGCACACACTTCCAAGTATGGGGGAGGCTGAGGTAGGATGATTGCAAGTTCAAAGCCAGCCTCAACCAACTTTAGCAAAGCCCTAAACAACTTAGTTGGACCTTGTCTCAACACAAAAACTAAAAACGGCTGGGGATGTAGCTCAGTGGTAAAGTGCCTTGGGCTCAATCACCAGTGCAAACAAAACAAAGCAAAACAAAACAAAACAACAACAACAACAACAACAACAACAAAACCCCACAGTTAGAAGTGTAGCCCAATGTAGAGCACTTGCCTAGCATACGCAGGCCCTGGGTCTATCCCCAGCACTACAGACAACAACAAAAGCAACACAAATTTATTTTATATTTCTAAAGGCCATAAATCCAAAATGGTTGTTATAGGACTGAAATCAAGGTGTTGGCAGGGCCGTGTTGCTTCTGGAGGCTCTGGGGAGAATCCTTTCCTTGCCTCTTCTGGTTTCTAGAAGCTATCCACATTTCTTGGCTTGGGACCCTCTTCCATCAGTGGCTTTACTCCAATCTCTGCTCCTATTATCACATCTCCTTCTCTCACTCTGACCCTCTGCCTCTCTCTTATAAAGACATGTGATTCCATTAGCCCTACCTGGGTAATCCAGGATAATCTCCCCATGTAAAGATCTTAACTTAATCACATTTGTAAAGTTTCTTTTGCCATGTAAAGTAACATATTCACAGGTTTGGGGGATTAGGATGTGAACATCTTTGAAGGGCCATTATTTTACCTACCACAGTGCCTCCTCTCACTGAATCCTAACAACACTGCTTTCATCATCCTGCTTAACAGAGGAGGAGCATGATGCTGAGAGAAGTTAGGTCATTTGCCCAGGGGAACTCCACTGGAAAGGTTAGGCAATCTTTGATATGTGGGAGAATCTTGGTCTCAAGTGACCTGACTTTTCAGGACCCCCTCCAGCTCTCAGCATATGGAATTCTGTCTCACTCTCTGGAAAACTAGGCAGGGAATTTGAGACCCTAAGAAACAGATTAGTGTCATAGCAATCTCAGTTTTAGACTTGAGCACCAGATAAAAAACTGAGACCAAAACCCAGTTGTAAGGACTAAGGTAATAAAGCAATGGATGGGAAAGGATGATCTTGAGCCACACTTTATGCCAGGATATAGCAACACAATAGACTCGTAGTGTTGGGGTTGAAGCTGCTAATGGGCCATTTGCCAAAGTGAAGATTGGCCAGGGAGATGGACAGGTGAGGGACCTAGAGATGACAGCAGAGCTGAGGCACAGAAGGCAGGGGCTGGACATTGAGCCAAGGTTAATAGAAGGCTTTTCTAAATGAATAATGTACTTCCTGCCTTAGGAAATTATGGGTGATAATGAACATAATGTGTCCATTTCTTCTTGACTCTGCCAGGGCCTGGCTAGATGTTGGTGTTACAGTGAGGAGGAGGATAGGCTATGATCCCTGCCCTCATGCATTTACAGTCAAGAAGAGACAAGAATTCCCCTGTGGTTACAATACAGTGTGATAAGAACTGTCATGAGAAGAAGGATGGGGGGCAGACAAGGGATGGAAGAGAACTATTGATATAAATTTAAGGGGTCAGGCAGGCTCCCTCAGAGAAATACAGAGGGAGAGTGATCTAGCCAGAAGGAACAAGCTATGTAAGGGTCTGGAAGAACGAGAATACACTGGACCACAGGACATTTGGTGGAGAATGGTAAAAGAGGCTGCAGGGAGTCAGGAGCCAAATCTCTAAGGCTCTTGAGAAAAGAGATGAAAATCCTCTGATGCCCTTGAATTCCTTTGGAGGGTATTTACAGTTACTGTTCCCTCTTCCTGGAACACTCTTTTCCTAGTAGTTGCATAGCCCACTCCCTGTCCTCCTTCAGGTCTCTTGCTTAAATATCAAAGAGACCGGCCTGACCACCTTCTATAAAATAGCTGTCCCATCACTATCTCTTTATTCTTCATGGAACTTATTATCACATGGTTCTTCCACTAAATGCACCTAGAAAGTAATTAGAACATTTTTTCACTGTTATAGCCCTAACACACAGTGACTGACATATAGCAGATCCTCAAGAAATATTTATTGAATGGATCAATGGACAGAAATAAGCAGATTTGATGTTTAGGAGGCAGAACCAACAGTTCTTTGATAAAACACTGAATGTAGGCAGTGAAGGAGAGGGAGGAGTCATAGGTCTTATGAGGTTTCTGGTTTGGATAACTGGACAGACGATGGTTTGGATAACTGGGTAGGCGATGGTGTTGTACTCTGATGTAGAAACCAAAGCACAAGGGTGTTGGGATCACTGTGATCTGAGATATGATATTTCACTTTAGGAGTGAGAAAGTAAGAAGTTCCAGGATGGGAATGGGTTTCCTGCCCAGTAGTGTGACAGTGTGGAATGCCTCAATCCTGCCACTGATGAGTTTTGTGGCTCTGGGTAATCACTTAATCTGTCTAAACCTCAGTTTCCTCATCTGTAAATTGGGGCTCATCATTTCTAGTTCATGGGGTTGTTGGATTCTTATGTGCCTACAACAATGCAAAGTTCACAGTGGTCACTCTAATAATCGTAGCTATTATTATTGTTCATATAATTAGACCATCTCTGACTTTTAAAAAGTTGTTTCTTGTAATCAGTCAAGATCTATGTCCTGCAATTTTTCATTCTGGTCTGAGCTTTCCTCTCTGTACCAGCAGAACAGATAGATCTCCTTCATGTTCATGTTCTTTTTCATGCAGTCTTCCCTCTTCCAGCCTAAACATCCCTCATCTGTCTTTGCAGAACATGGTTCCTGGTTTCTTTGCTCTCCTGGTCACTCTCTTAGTCAACTTCACTGTCCACTACAGATAAACCTCTAGGACAGGACTTGAAACCCTGTGTGTGTTAATGCCAGTTCCTTATCACTGTTTCTCACATTATCACCCTACATTATGATCTTGGTTGCCCTTCTTTGCTCAGGGCCTTTTATACTTCTTCCTTTCCATGCTTCCAAATTCCACACTGTATTCTCGCGTCTTTCTTAATGGACTTCACCTCTGACCTTTCTGCTAATATCACCCAACCACTTCATTTTTGATCAAACATCTGATCCTGATCATTCTCCCTGCTCTGTCTCTCTAGTCACCCAGGTGTTGCTCTGAATGCTCCTGGAGACCACCTGCATCAACAGATCCAACTGTCCTCTCCTCCCCTGCCACCCGGGCATCTCTGTTTTCCAAGTGTGCTCCTCAGCACTGTCAGGGATCTGCTTCTTGCCTCCCCCACTGCCACTTCTAATCTCACCACCGCCTCTGCTGTCTGCCGCTCTCTTCCCTCTTCTGTCCACATTTTTTTTTTTCTCCTTGTTATTCTCCACTTTCCCCTTTCCCTGACACTACTTCTGAATGTCTTAGCTTTGGCTTCTAAAGGACCAAAATCCCGCCTTCAGGCCAGCGGGCCAATCAGTGTTTTGCCTATGATCTCCACATCCTCTTCAGCTCAGCTATTTTGGTCCCTGCTTGCACTCCGAGATTCTTCTCACTTTCCTCTGGGTTTACACCTCTTTCAGCACTTTGAGGGTGACAGACATCTTAGAGTTGGTTAACTGAGCTGTCAAGGTTAGACTTGTGCTGCTGGTGATTGATTAATGGATCCAGGTGTAAAAAGATGAATGGTAGGTCATTCTGTTTGAAACTGAATGAAACTTTCCTCCTTTAGTAGATTTTTATCTTTTTTCAAATGGGACAATGGAACCTATTGTATCATCAAGCAAGGAAGTCAAACCACAATAGATTGAATCTCAGCAAATGATTTTTCAACCTCTAATAGATATGAGGAATTATGTGTGGTGCTTTCATGTGTATTACTCATTAAGCCTTCCCAAGATGAAATCCTTCCTTGGTATCCAACAGTGTCTCCCAGACCAACTGTTTGTTCATTCATTTATTCATTCATGAACTCAGCAATTATTTATTGTGCCAGACATTGTGCTAAATGTTGTAGCAAATATATAAAAAAAATTATGACACATTCTGTGTTCTCCAGTAACTTAATCTAGTGGGAGAAAACAGACATATCAGTGAACAAATATGATACATGTAGTAGTTGTATTTAAAGTAGTGTGTACAAAAGCATTTCAGGACTAGGGAGGGTTACACACAACCTCTGTGAGGGAGAATTAAGGAGGGTTTAACAAAGGATATGACACTTGAGCTAGGCCTTGAAGGACAAGGAGAAATTTGCTAACGTGGATAAAGAGAATTGGCTTTGGTGGCACACCCCTGTAATCTCAGCAACTTGGGAGGCTGATGCAGGAGGATGGCAAGTATGAGGCCAGCCTCAGCAACTTAGCAAGACCCTTTCTCAAAATAAAAAATAAATAAATAAATAAAAAGGGCTGGGGATGTAGCTTAGGGGTAAAACACCCTTGGGTTAAATCCCCAGTACCAAAAAGAGATGGGAGTGGGATTGGCTTTTAGGTAGCAGGAAGAGTATGGAAGTGTGAAAGGGCAGGGAATATTTGGGAACTGGTATGAATGGGGTGTAGAACATATGCTTTAATCTCAGGGGCTTCTGTCCAAAGAAGTCAGAGGATTGCCTAGGACACAGAGCAAGTGAGTGGCAGGAACAAGTGAGCAGAGGAAACTAGAATTGTCTGGTCCCTGATTATATTTCATGGCTTCCTACCCTCTAATAAACACACACACACACACACACACACACACACACACACACACACACACATTCTCTCTCTCTCTCTCTCTCTCTCCTCACCCCCTGCCAGGTCTGTCAATGCCTATTCCTTGGCTTAGATGCTGTCATTTGACCAGCCCTTCCCTCTCCAATTTCCCCTCTTACGACGTCTGCTCTTCAATCTAAGGATTGTCCTCAGTAAGTCTGGAAGGGCAACAGAATCCAGAGAAGGCACTGGTACTGCCCCCATGCCCACTGTGTGTCTGAGCCATTCCAGTATTTCGTCCTGGCTCAGATATTTGCCTTGATTTTCAAGGACAAAACATAACTTGGTGGTCTGAAGGATGAAAAAAGTAATCATTACTTCCAAGCATCACCATGCTCAACATTTAAGATATAAATTTTGAGCTATAACTTTGACTGAAAGTTTCCTGGCAGAAAAGCCAAAAGGAAAATCCACTGGGTTACCCAGTATTCCTTTTCTTATGCCTTAAAGCTTCCAGAATGTCTTTGGGGAAGACATTTTCCTCAAGCTAAAGCTTGATCCTAGAAAAGTCTAGTGACAGGGTGAAGAGTATGTAATCCAATTTAGCTGTCATTTCAGTCACCGAGTACCAGACCCTCTGCAATGCTCCAGGTCTTTGTGAGAGATAGTCCATAAGTTGCTCAATAGAAAACAGTCTTGACCGTGATAGATGTACTAACCTCTGTTTGACCCACAAGGACTCTTGGTCCAGGGAGAATGTGGATGTGCAGGGCAGGATGACTAGATTTCAAAAGAAGAGAAGGATTCAAAACCATGTTTTCCACTCAAATTTACAAAAGATAACAGAAACACCATCTGAAGGAATAACAGATATATGTTGGGTGATATTAGGCATCAGGTACATTCATTCATTTCATCTTAACCTTGGGAAGCTGTTGTTGTCCAAATAAGGATATTGGAGCTCAGCTTGCCCAGGGCCACAGTCAGGAAGTGGGGAAGTCAGAATTTCATCTCAGGACTGTGTGTCTTTGTGTTGTTGTTTTTTGTTTTTTGGCGGTGCTGGGGTTTGAACCCAGGGCTTTGTGCTTGTGAGGCAGGCACTCTACCAACTGAGCTATGTCCCCAGCTCCAGGACTGTGTGTCTTTCTAACTGTACTACCCTGTTTCTTCATTCTGAAAGTTCTTAAAATTTACATGGAAAAGGGAACATGATGTGACATTCTGAGAGTGAGGGGCAGAGAGAATATGTTGCAAGGATTTAATGCTTTGATGACATGACAATCTAGGAATAGAAGTTGGAGAATGCAGGTGAATGGACAGACTGCTACTTCCATTTTTTTTGATGTTTCACTTGAGCTTTTTGGCTGGTCTTGGGCTATGTTCAAGTCACAAACAATTCTCTGTAGTATGTCCACTCTGTGAAGAAATAATTATTTGACATCTCTTGACACGTCCTCCCTTATAACCTCTTCACTCATTGCCACCACCACCCCAAAGTCCTAGCCATTTTAAATACTGCTCAGAATGCCACACTCTCCTCCACCTCCAAGGAGTTGCACTTGCTATAAAAACTTAACTCAAATCTCACCTCCACCTGGAAGACCTCCCTGAGCTTTCCTTGCCCCTCTGTCCCTACAAGACACCCCTCTCTTTTCTTCCATAGAACCCTGTACACACTTGCTTTGTAGCACTATATACATGGGTTTGTCAGTCTGTGAGTTCTTTTATTCATCATTATATCCAAGGAACCTTGTATACTGCCTAGCATGTAGTAAATCCTCAATAATGTTTGTTGAATAGACATCATAAGCAGCTATGGTGTGCTGAGCACTAACCTGGGCACTGGATATACAGAGATGAATAAGACATGGACCCCTCCCTTGAGGAACTTAGCCACAGTCTGGTGGAGACTGATATGTAATGATTAGAGCCTAACATTATAAGTCCATAAAATCTATAATAGGGGATTTGGATAGCACAGAGAAGAGGAAAAATAACTTAGCCCTGGAAGTCTTCCAGAGGTAGTAATTTATGAGCTGAACATTAAAATCTGACCAAATTAAGAATACTAGGCAGAGAGAAAAACATGTAAAAGGCATAGAAAAAGAATCAATGTTTGGTGAAATGCAAGAAGTATTGCCATTCTGTGTCATCATTCAGAATGAAAAACATGTTCAGATACTAAATGCGAGAGAAGTCAGGTGGTCACTCTGGCTTTATTATTCTGACAATTTTGTTTTTAATCAGTCAGATGAATTTTATCACAAGGCAGTGAAGATGTTAGAGTCACCTTTGGTGAAATAGAGAATAACTTATTTCTAATTTCCAGTATGCCTTCTTCCAAAAATAATTTGATTTGATTTATAATACAAGACATATCCGCAATAAACTTGTTCATATAGAAACAAGAAACAAAAGCTATAGATAGAAAGGGAATGATGCCATTTCCCAGGGTGCTTTTCCCTTCATTCGCTCACTTGGTGTCAGGATGTTCCTCTGAGGATGGGTAGAGAATAGAGTTTTCTGGCTGCAAGTCCAGCTTTAGGAATGCTCCCAAAAATGCTCATGGATTCTGTAAACATGGATATTTTCCTCATTTTCTGATGGATGCCACAGATATTTCCCGATTCTCCAATTTCTCCAGGTTTTCACCCCTTGATCTTTTTTAAAAATATTTTTAGTAAATGGACACAGTACCTTTATTTCATTTGTTTATTTTTTATGCGGTGCTGAGGATCCCAATGCTTCACAGATGCTAGTCTAGCGCTGTACCACTGAGCCACAACCCCAGCCCCTCCTTGATCTTTTTAATGGGAATAACCATTTGCACCCTTCTCCCAGACTCATTGCTTGCTTGAGCTTCTTCACCCTAACTTCTTTCAGATTCTCTTGCCTTCTGAAAGTTTTTCTCCTTTAAAAAAATATGACTTTATGCATAAAACTTGGAAAACAGAAAAAAAGAACAAAAAACAGAAGGTCTGTGATACTCTACCATTGAAAAACCTTTTAAAAATTTTTGCAGTACTGCAGTTCAAACTCATAACCTCACACATGCTATGCAAGTGCTCTACCACTGAGCTACACCCCAATCCCCTGTGATACTCTAACTAAAGGATATTCACAGCTGATTTTTTAAAATTTTACTGCATTATAGCTATACATAATAATGGGGTTCATTTTGACATATTCATAAGTGCATATGACATAGCTTCATCCATTTCAATCCCTACTACTTCCTCTTTCCCTCATCTGTTCCTGCCTTCTGAATCTTTTCTTTCTTTCTTTCTTTTTTTTTTTTGAAGGGGGTTTGGAGTGTAGCTCAATAATAGGGGTGCACTTAGCATATGCAAGGTCCTGCATTCAATCCCTGGAACTGCAAAAATAAAAATAAAAATAAGAAATATCATTGACATCATTTCAGACTTTCAGATAAGTTTTCAAGAATGGAAAAAGAATTCCTAAATATCCTTCACCTGATTCTCCAACTGTTAACATTTTACTATATTTGTTTTATCTAGCTCTCTCTCTAAATACATTTATGTATTTATTTCTGAACACATTTAAGAACAAGTTGCAGACATCATGCACCCTTATGTAAGCCTAAATACTTCAGTGTATAGTGTCTAAAAACAAGAAACTCTCTTACATAATAGTTTTTTCTATGCATCTATCATTTATTTATACATAAACTAAAGATGGCTTTGTTTTGTTTGTTTATCTTTATTTATAATGGCTTGCTTTAGGGGGGAGGTGGTTTAGCAATAAAAATTTGTATAATTCCCAGCTACCAATGTGATTCTTCATCAGACTCAGACTTGAGACAGGAAGGGTTTCTGGTGTGCAAGTTTCCCCAGACTGCTCTACTTCAGAAGATGAACTGTTCTTGTGCTCCTGCATGTTAGTTTTATATCAGTGGAAAGTATTGAATCATTAAAGTAAGAGGCAGGGTAGGGGAAAGCTTTGAATGGAAATTTGTTCTGTAGCCAGTAGAGATTTAATGAAAAGTTGACAGCAGGGGAGTTAGCCAACAAAAGCTGTGTTTTCTGGAGATTAATTTGACATCATCTCCAGGATAGGAGGAAAAAGGAAGAAGAAATCAAAGCATGAGTCCACAAATGGCTTGGGTAAAATGATCCCTAGTTTTAAGGGCAAAACTCTGCCCAGGTAGAACGGAGCCTTCTCCAGCATAATGCATCCTTTTCTTTCACATGTCTTTCAGAACTGGTTAAAGTCATATGGCTATCTGCTTCCCTATGATTCACGGGCATCTGCGTTGCACTCAGGGAAGGCCTTACAGTCAGCAGTCTCCACTATGCAGCAGTTTTACGGGATCCCAGTCACCGGTGTGTTGGATCAGACAACAATCGAGTAAGACTTGCGTAGGACATTGTGCCTTTGAACTTTCTGGACTTACATTTGGGTTCACGTTTGTCACGGCCTTTTACACACACCATTCCCATCCTGCCTTCTTATCTTTTACTCCTGCAGTGCCATCCTGGGAGGGAATACCCCAAAGTGTCCTTTCCTGTGTGAGCTGGGGTGTGCTGGAATGGAAGTCCCAGCTCTGCCATTAACTTGCTGTGTGGCCTTGGAGACAAGTTGCTTGACCCTTCTGGGTCTGGGTTTTCTTGTCAATACTATGAAGGGTTGGGTTATAGAAGGTCTTTTAAATCTCCTTTGGTTTCAATAACTCATGGTTCTATTGGACTTCCCTGAGATGTACCTCTCTCACTTGATACAGAGAACTCTTGGGTGATAATGAGTTAGCAACTCTTGTTCCACTTTTCCCATTTACCAAACATATGCTGAACACCTGTGCCATGCACTATGCCCTGGCATCCTGCCCTCCAGAGGCTCAGTGTTTAGTAAAAAGCATAGTCATCTGGCCACATCTGTCCTAGAGAACAGAGTATCAGGGAGATACTTAGGAGGTGGTAACAAATCAATAAAGCCATTAGGATGGTTGCCATTACTTAGGGAAAGCACAAAGAGGAGAGAGAAGAGATGTGGGGATGGACAGCTGGAGAGGTGGAGGAAGCCCTCAGTGACGTGAAGGAATAGCAGTGGAGAGGGTGCCATCAGCAGGCTTAGCTGCTACAGAGTGGTCCAACAGGACAGTGACTAAAAGGCATCTGCTGGGTTTAATAACAAAGAGGCTATCAATAAGATCAGCAGAATGGTGGAGACAAAGTCAGATGGCAGCGAGGAGAAGGTGAAGAGCAGAGATGGCAACCAGAGGGGAAAGTTTTGAGAAGCCCAAGAGTAAAGGGAAGAGAAAATGGGTGGTAGCCAGAGACAAGTGAAGATTTGCTTGTTTCAGAGGGGAGAGGGTTGAATATAATTCTGTTTATTTAAGAAATACCTATGAAAGCTATGCAAGCTGTTTAAGAAGACCAATTCATTCCCAGTGTGGTGGTGAATGCCTGTTATTCCAGAAACTTGGAAGGCTGAGGCAGGAGGATCACAAGCTTGAGCCCAGCCTCTACTACTTAGCAAGATCCTGTTTCTAAAATAAAATAAAAAAAGATCTGGGGATGTAGCCCCAGTAAAGTCCCCCTGGGTTCAATTTCCAGTACTTGGGGGAAAAATTGTACAGAAGACAATGAGTCATTCAGTCCGATTGAGAGAACTGGTGTGAAGTTCCAAAGGTGGTGGTAAGGGATGGAGCCCAAGCTCAGGTGGAAGCAGATGGTGGATAGTTAGTAGGGATCAGAATAGCCAATGCGTCCAATTGTGGATCGAGGATCAGTTCATCCCTTTGGAAAGTCGCTCTGTGACAGGATCATCTCTCTGATCTCAGCATGTTCATTTGCAAAGGGAAATGTTGGATTATGGCTCTCAAATTCTAGATTCCCTTATTCTAAGTTTCTAAGCTTTAAAAACTTAGTGAGTCTGGGATTTTATGATCCTAAAATTCTGTTCAAACACTTACTACTTCTAGGGTTTTCTGATTATGAGACTGGCAAGTTCTGAGATAGTATGTTTGAAAACTCCTATGATGTCGTGTGTGGACTCCTTTGGCCGGGTGGCCTCGTGAGTGAGCTGGTTAGAGAATCCAACTGCCTTTCCAAGCGGAGGTTATTTTGAGGGCTTTGCACAGGCCTCATGGCAGTGCATCCTGGGCCAGGAGCACTGGTATCTCTGCTGAGGCACCACCTGGCCGTAGATTTTGCTATGTTCCAGAACACCCCAGGCCTGTTGGACAAGGTTCAGTGAGTAGCAGGTGCACAGGGAAAGGGGGAGGCAGAGGGAAGTATCTGAGGGAAGAGGACAGCATTTCCTACTTGCAGTTCTTCCTGCATCTTTTTGTAGGAAGGCAGGGAACAGTGTTCTGGAAGAATGTGAAGGAAGAGGCTGCTCACCATCCAGACCAGAGTGGGATGGATGTTTGGGGTAGAATTTAGAGACCTGAGTTTCAGTTCCAGCTCTGTGACCTTGGGCAATTTCTGCCTTTCTCTGGGCCTGTTTCCTTCCCTAGGGTCTTTCCAGTCTGGCCCAGCCTTTCAGTAGTAGAGGTGGCTGTTGGTTCTCTTCCCAGGGATTGTTAGTGAAAGGAAGTTAGATTAGCAATTTCAAGTACTGTTTTTGAATGTCACACATTTATTCATTCACTCATTTATTCTGTCAACAGCATAGTTCATCTCTCCCAACCTTGTGGGAGGCTCTAAGAGAAAAAAATAAAAACCCCAGCCTTTGTTTGTTAAACTACATTAATTAATAGCTTGTTCATTCAGCTATGTTCCAGTCCTGCCTCACTGTTATCTATGTTTTACAAGTTACTTGATTTATCTGTGTATCTTTGCCTGTAAAATGGGGATAATTTCTCATTGCCTCACAGGATTGTTTTAAGAATCAAAAATTCCAGGATAGGTAAAGTGGTGCACACCTGGGAAGCCAAGGCAGGAGGATTGCAGGTTGAAATCAGCCTGGGAAATTTAGCAAGGCCCTCTCTCAAAATTTGAAATAAAATAAAATAAAAAGGTCTGGGGATGTAGCTCAATGGTAGAGAGCCCCTGGGTTCAATCCCCAGAACATGTCTGGCATTGTTTGAGGTCAGCCTGGGCAACGTAGTGAGACCCCTGTCTCAGAAAAAAAAAATCTCAAAGAATATTAATACTGTGAAAATTATAAATGTCTATGCAAAGACATGGTATTGCTATCATTGTATCTATTATCATTGACTTATGAGTATGGGTCACTCTCTAAGCAATGTAAAGCACACAAAGATGAGTAAGACCTGGCTCATTCCATCAAGGGTCTTTTAATATTTGATCAAAATAGCCTGGTTTTTTTTTTCTTCACATTGCCAAGGGCAACTGCTTTTAACAGCTGCAAATGAGGTCAGACTGTTTTTCCTTCCAGCAATGCTGAGGTGTAGTTTAGTGGATTGCCATCCTCCTGGTGGAGAGTTCTGATTCATTCATTCAGTCAGTCAGTCAGTCAGTCAGTCAGTTAACAAACCATTACTCAGCCCCTTCTGTGTCAGGTACTGTGCCAGCCCTGAGGATACAGGTAATGTTCCCATCCTCCTGGAGCTCAGAATCTGATGGGAGAGAAAAAGAATAAACAAGAATGCAAATATATAATTTCGGGGAGTGATGAATAATACTATGAAGAAAAATTAAGCAAGATAGGTATAGGGTGGGATGGGGAGGCTATTTCACCTAAGAGGGGCAAGGAAGTCCCCTCTGATAGGCAGAGACCTAATGAAGAGGAAGTGTACAAGTAGAGGAAAATGGCAAATGCAAAGACCATGGAGTAGGAACAGGCTTAGCATGTTCAAGGAACAGCAAGAAGGTTGCTATGGCTGAGCATAGTATATGAGGGGGCAAAGGATGATGAGCTGTTGGACAGGTAGGCAGGGCTAGACCTGGCCAGGCCTGTTGGCCAGGTGCATTTGGATTTTGTTCTAGGTGTTTGGGGAAGTCATTGGAGGTTTACCCGATGGAGTGCTGTGTGATCTAATTGCATTTAGGGAGAATTTTCACATGTACTCCTCCCTTTGACACTCTGCAATCTATGAACAGCAAGAACTGTAATTCTCAAGTTGCAGATGAGAAAACTGAAGTTCACATAGATCCAGTCACTTGCCTGGGTCCTAGATTAGGGGTACGGCAAGAACTTATCAAGCTGGTTCTCTCTTATTCAGCAATGTTTCTTCATATTTTATTGCAAATGAATGGATCAATAAATCAGATTCCTACTGAAAGCTATTCTGAGCCAGGACCCCTGAGGATAAGGATGCACACTGCCTTTCAGACTGGGACTGGGGACTATGTAGTACCTTCCTCAAGGGCGTAGTGACCACAATACATTTGTGTGTGTGTCCTCTCTCTGCCCAGGTGGATGAAGAAACCCCGATGTGGTGTCCCTGATCACCCCCACTTAAGCCGAAGGCGGAGAAACAAGCGCTATGCTCTGACTGGACAGAAGTGGAGGCAAAAACACATCACCTACAGGTGCTCTGACTCCCTCTTCATCCCTGGCCATGGAGCCACACCCTCTCTGTTTTTCCTGTCTGAATATCAGAAGCTTACATAGTACTGTAAGGAGTCAAGACAAGAGCCAAGCGCATGGGCATTAGGACCAAATGTTGAGAGCCCGTGACTTTTTCTTCCTTGTGGCTTCTGGAGGATGCTGACTCCCACTTTAAGTTTTCAAATGTATCTGGTCCTTTGGGGGCTCATTAGGTGTGTTCTGTTCAGACACCCGTAGTATTTAGTTACAGAGAGTTGGGTGTGAATTGTTCAGTAACTTTCAGCTGTCATGAGGACCCACAGGAGAACTCACGCTCCCTGTGAGCACTTGCCAAACTCCACTTCCTCTGATCAAGATCCCTTCCCCACCCCAAATCAGCCTGATAGTCTTTGCCCAAGATTCCCAAACCAGAATTCCCGTTGTTTCCTAAGGAATACAAAAAAGAATCTGAATCACAAGCGTCATTCCCTGACTATCTGGGAGGGTCAAGGCAGAGCAGGATCAGTATCCAAGTCAGAGAACAGGATATGGACTGACAGCAGGGATGATGGAGCTCATAACAGCAAACTCAGATACCAGAATTCAAGTGGGACTGGGGCAAGGTAGAGGGCAGGCTCAGATGGGCTCTCAATGTACCCCTCCAAGCTCTGAGTCCATCTCAAGTGGATTCCCTGGGTGCAGGGTCAGGACCTAAGATAGTAATCCTTAAAGTTAAACTAAGGACTCTCCTACTGACAAACTGTTGAGAATAGGACTTTTTTTCCAGAAATCTGACAAGAAAAAGAAATTTAAGAAGAATCTGGGTTAGAAAGTGGCTAGACTCTTGGGTCTCCTGAAGGGGTCAGTGGATCAAGAGAAAGAAGCTGTTCTAACTCAACTCTGACCTTAACTTCTATTACCCACCTCTCTGGGCCTCTTTCCTTACTTATGGAAAAGCTATGATTGGTGCCCCAGGCTTTCATGAGGCAGAGTATTCATAAGTAGCGATGTTCCTTTGAGGAGAATCATGCAATATGGATAGAGTAACCTTAAATAGCTAAATCTATAATGGATTAAATTAGATACCGCCCTATAGCAGCTTCTAGGTAGACAAGCTGTAGTTGGTGCCCAAGATTTTTTTTAGAGACTTTTCTCTTAAACTCCTCTCTACTGTTGAAATATTTTTATAACTTTTATAAATGTAGCTATGTTATGTATTGAGAGGAAAATTTAAACTTTAGAAAATGCTATCAACCAACCTATTTTTTCTACAAATTGGAGTGAAATCCTTTATTCAACACAAATTTTGTCAGAGATAAAATGAAAACACTGATTAAAACAAAGCTATTCTGACTGATGCATGTGGTGGGTATTCAGAGTTTTACTTACTTAGGCTCTTCTTTGACCCCTGGGGCAGCTATCAGAATTCTAGGACTCAAATGGCAAAGATCACTGGGCCATATTGTCTCTGATGTCTCTTTTAGCTCTTTGTCTCTGAATCTCTGTTCCCCCCTAATCATGCTCCCTTCTCTTGCCAGCATTCACAACTATACCCCAAAGGTGGGTGAGCTAGACACACGGAAAGCTATTCGCCAGGCTTTTGATGTGTGGCAGAAAGTGACCCCACTGACCTTCGAAGAGGTGCCATACCATGAGATCAAAAGTGACCGGAAGGAGGCAGACATCATGATCTTCTTTGCTTCTGGTTTCCATGGTGATAGCTCCCCATTTGATGGGGAAGGAGGATTCCTGGCCCATGCCTACTTCCCTGGCCCTGGGATCGGAGGAGACACTCACTTTGATTCAGATGAGCCATGGACGCTAGGAAATGCCAACCATGATGGTAAGGCCATGGGGGGGATGGGGTTTGCTTGGTTGTCAGAGAAAGAAGCTCCAAAGAAAAGCTCAGTGGCCACCATAGATGAAATTCCTGTCTAGAGCTTCCTGTGCAAGAATGAAGAACCTAAGAGGGTGGGAACTATGATCTCTGATAATATTCAACTCACTAAGGCCAGGGCCACAGAGATTGGTCAGATTGCTTAGGAGATGGTATAATTGAGCTGAGGCAGGGTTAGGTCATGAGTAAGATAAAATGATGTATCAGAAGCTGAAGAGAAAGATAAAAAGGCACTGATGCTGAAAATGGTGAGCTCTGGCCCCATAGTTACTCTAACAGGTGCCATAATTACTCTAGATCCTTGGATAACTTGCCCTGCATGATTCGATGAATATTCATTGAGCTGGAATCAATATTGTGCAGTAACAGTAAAAATACCCTTTAAGTGGACAAAGAGTTCTTCATCCATATTTACTTACAAGGCACTTGCTTAGCACATAGGCAAGGATACATTATTATACCCAATTTTAAGATGAAGATTCAGGGCTCAAATAGCATAACTGGTAGGTGGAAGCTTTGGGGCTCAAACCCTAGTTCAACTGCCTGGTGATGTCATAGGGACAAACAATTCACCTTTGGATTTCTTATGTGTAAAGCAAGAGCTTCAGTAGGTGGTCTCTTACTCTAATGTGACATGATACAAAGTCCAGCAAAGACCACAGGAGGATGTGAATGTTAAAAAAAAATAAATAGACATGGTTTCTTCCCTCTTGAAGTTGAGAGATTTATGTCCAGAGAAACAGTAACACTGCCACAAGTCAGACCCTACTGAGGCTGAGACAGAGATACCAAGAAAATGCAGTGGGAGGCTGGAGGAAAGAGAGATGGTTCACCTTTTAAATTTAGTAGATAACAATCATTGTAAAATAACAACAATTTATTTTAGTAGATAACAATCAGTGGATATGTTAATGTTTTAAGGCCCATACCAAGTATTTTCCACACAAAATAGGTAGATATTATCATCCTCATTTTACAGATTGGTAAACTGAGGCACAAAGAAGCATTAAGGTCCTATAGTTGGAAAGTGTTGAAATAAGGCTTTGAACCTGAGCATTATCACTCTCGAGTCCATGCTCTTAGCCACCATGCTAAGCATTCATGGATCTCAAACTGAAGGGCACACCAGAATTGCCTAGAGACCACTTTTAGGAATACAGATTCTAAGCTCCAGAGGTTCCTATCCTCTTGCCATTCTGATTCTCTGGGTCCAGAGTCTGCACATGGCCTGATCAGTTAATTCCCCTAGTGCTTCTGATGCAGGTGTTCTGCTACTTTGAGAGATACCATCTTCATCCCCAGAGTTCCCTGACCAGTTCAATCATAAGAACCAACTGAGAATCTTGTTAGAAAAATGGATTATAGGCCCTTCCCCTGGAGATCCTGATTCTAAAGCTCAAGCAAGTTTGGGCAACGTTTTCTGCCCTTGGTGCTGCTTCAGGCTGCAAGTAGACTCTTCAAGGCCCATTTTCTCAGAGGCAATGTCATAGGTGGGGACTGCCCCCTTGAGAATATTCCAAGTTATTGCATGGGTCAGGGGCTGGCAACTCATGATTTGTCAGAAATTGATTCAGCAAGCTGTTTAGCCAAAGCTCAGCCTAAACAGAGTTATGAAAATGTTAAATCTCTCTTCGTCCTCTTTTCTCTTCAGATTTTTGTTCTCTTTCCTACGAAGCTGTGTTTCCTCTGCCCTGGTATCTCTCCCCCATGTCCTAAAGTTTCCTGGCTTTCTGCATACCTATTTTTTATCTCGTTCTTATTTTTGGACTGGTGTCAACAAATGACTATCTGTGCTAACTGATAAGACATGAGGAGAAAAGAAATAACATTTAGAGGCCCTTTTATTTGCCAGGCACTGTTAGCTGATAAGGTTTTAGTTAAAGCCCTGATAGAGACAAATGAATTTTCAAAGGGTTGTTGTCCAAAGGAGGTTCTGGGAAGACATTTCCTGTTCCTTTGCCTCCCCTTCTGCCCAGTTCTGGGGTTTGCACCCCCATACTTACTCCCTACTTTTGGACAACTTATTGGGCCCAGACCCCAAATCCCAAGAATTAATGGCATGTGTGGGAAGGTCCTAGAACCTGTGGATGGGCACCATCACAGAACCCTTCCCACCTCATTCCAAGAACAGCTAATGTCTTCTTTGGACAAAAGTCAGGACTTTGCTCTAGAAATCCAGGCATGAACCAGATGCAGATCATAACATGGCAATAGACCCATGGCTGGTGAGCTGGCAAGCATTGCCTCAAGACAGGTTTTGGAATGAGAGGAAAGAAACCAAGATTTTTTGAGCACGTGTATATCATCTCCTGTAATTTCCACATAGACTCAGCAAGGGAGGGTAGGGAATAGGGTCTCCTGGGAACTTTCTGATTATTGGTTTTCTTTTTTTCTAAAATTTCATTATGGAATATTTCAAACTCACAAAAGGGGGAAGAATGATTATGGTCCCCAGGTACCCATCACCTGCTTCAATGATTAACACTGTATCACTATTTCATCTATCCCCTCCAACTTTTATTTTCTGGCTGATGTGTTTTAAAGAAAATCCCAGGTGTAATATCATTTCACCTGTATATATTTTAGTATATGCCTCTAACAGAGACTTACTTTTAACATAACCACAAAATCATTATCAAACCCAACAAAATTAAATCCAGTAATGTGTTCACTTTCCCAAATTACCTCAACGATGTCTTTTACAGTTGTTTGATTGGATCGGGATTCACTCAAGATTCACATATCACACATGGCTCTACTGTCAGAATCCCCCCATCCCAGGGTGTTTAAAGGCATCCCACAGGACCACCGAACTGTGATGCTTGTTCTAATCCCACTTCACTGGAGTCTGAAAAGGGGCAAGCTACCCACAACACCTTGAAGCCTGTTTCTGGTGCTACTTCCAGAAACTTACTATGTCCTCATTTCTTTCAAATGAGTCAACCAGTGAAGTCAGCAGACACTCACTAAGCTATGCTGGAGAGGGAGCCCAGCCCTGTGCTGCTCCTGCCCTGGGGAAGGTGACAAGACAGGAAGAGCCATCATGACCAAACCCTGCTTCACAGGATAGAGCTATACCACACTTCCACACTTAGGTCACTAACTTTTTCCCTACGGTGGGGAGAGGGTGGAGACAGGGCAGCAGAGATTATAACCTTCATTTTACAGATGAGAAAAGGACTAAGAAACTCCCCAGTTGTAAGTGGGGTGTGAATTTGGGACTCTGCATCTTTAATATTCCCCCACACAAACCCAGGGGGTTCTGCTGCAGGTAGCTTAAGGATCACTCCTAGAAAAATACTGAGATTTTGGCACTGATCCTTCCTGAGTGCTATCACCGTGACCTGTCAAGCTCAGAGCTTGCCCCCATGGAGCTCACAGTCCCAGGGCAGAGAGGGTGTGCACTAGTGGTATAATTAATGCAGTCTGGAGAGCAGCCAGCACCTAAAGATGCTTCAAAGAGAATGCTGCCAGAGTGCGGAGGAGTTCACAGCCAGCTGGGAACTCCAGGCAGACTTCCTGGAAGATAGGCACTAAGCTGAACTTTGAAGGGAAGAGGGTATTCCAGGTGCAGGGAATAGCACCAGCAAGAGAATAGAGATTAAGGGGATTCCTTTGGGGGGTTGGGAGAGTCAATAAGACAGGAATCACCAAACAGGGAAGTCCTGAGGGAAGGAAATAAAGTGAACAAGTAGGCGACAGACTGTCAGGGACATTCTAGGAGGCTCAGGGGCTTTGGGGAGCACTTGCTATTGAGGATGCCGGTCCTAACACACAGCTCAGCCCAACTCTCCTAATTAATAGTGATACTTCTGTGCCAGGAGCCAGTATGAGCGCTTTACATACCTTGCCTCATTCATCTTCACCCTATTCTTAGGAAGATGGTACCATTATTCCCTTCATTCAACAGAAGAGATTTAAAATGTCACACTTTTAGGACTGGCAGAACTGGGATTCAGAGCCAGGCTATTTGGCTGCCAGAGACTACACTTCTGACCACTTTGTTTCCTGCCCCCCAACCTCTTAGGGAGTGAAGACCCTAAAGAGTCTCCTGCCCAGAGTCTTCTCCATAGCAGACTTCATCTGTTACCTTTGCTTTGCTCACACATTCAAGGAGTCCTCCTGCCCCTCTCCTTCCCTTTCCTCTCTAGAGCTCTCTTGGATTTTTGTGCAGTAAGGTGTTGCATCCCCAGCTCTTCTCCTCTTCTTGATCCCTGGAAAAAATCTGCAGGCCCCCTTCCTTCAAGGGATTCCTCCTCTTCTCTGAGACCCAGGCTCAGGCAGAGGACAGGGGCTGAGAGTCTACCCACATGCTCAGAGCCATGCTCCCTGCTGAGATCCCAATGGATGGCCCCCAGGGAGAAGCCTGGTCAGGAGACAGGCCATGAACAGCTTGTCCCAGGGTGAGGAACAGGCCAGGAGCAGAGCCAGTACTGGACCCCAGGAAGCAGAGCTGCCTTCCGCTGGCTCTAGCAGCCGCCTCTGTTTGGGATGGAGCTCAAAGATGAGCTCATGCCTCCCTGCTGCCAGAGGGACCAGGACCTAAGGAAGGAGCTGGGGGCGGCCTGGCCTTCTCCTGCCAGTCTGCCCTTCCCAGCAGAAGGCCAGCCCCAGGCTTTTGGCCAACCTTGCGCTGATCTTGCCCATCCCCCTTCCTCTCTGTTGCTCAAAATTAGCTTGCTGAAGACACTGGTGGAGCCAGTGGAGTGGCAGGCTTATGATTCCCATGGCCTGGGTCTGCCCCAGGGGTTCTTCCTTTTCCCAAAATCTTAGCCAGAGGAGTCAAAAAATTCCCACTCCCATCTGACCCTTATAGGAACTGGCTGAGCTGGGATGGGACAACTTAGCCAGGGATTCTGGGGCCAGAGTGGGCGGTAGAATTCCTGACCACTTCCCAGGCCCTGGTAGCCTCCCTGAACTTAGAGGTGGCTAGAAGAGGCTGAGACCTGCCTGGGGCTGGGAGATAAGAGGCAGGGCACAAGGGACATACAAATGCCTAAGGTCAAGGCAAGCAGAGGTCTGCAACAGGGCAGATGAGAGCCAGGACTGTTAACAGAATGGCTTCCTGATCCTGACATTTCTTGCCCAAGGTTACTTAATCTCCCAAAATTCAGGCCTTGCTCTGACCTAAGACTAATACAGAAGCTCAGGGAAGCTAGTTTTAAGAAGATCCGGTTGCTGGAGCCTCCCTGCTGCCAGAGGGACCAGTACTTCCTTTCTGGTTGATGAACTTGTTGCACTAACTGAGCTTCTGTCTTGTGTACAATAACAATAACAACACCACTCAGGTCTGTACCATGAACTTTACATATGTCATCTTACCCTCTGCTCAGTGCAAGTGGTAGGTTCAATCCTGACACTTTATAGTTGGGGACATGGAGGCTCAGGGGGTAGAACTGCTAGCCAAGTTCCCCAAGCTGGTAGGGGGAGAGCTGGAAATGAAGGTGATCTCTTCACCCTACGGATGCTCATCATCACCATGTCTTGCCTCAGTTTCACACCAGAATACTGTGTCCCACTTTCAGCACCTGGATTGTGTTTCTACCCATACTTGAATCCTCTCTGATCTTGGTCAGGAGTTTGTTTCTTCCAAGACTGGAGTTTTGCTGAGAATTGTTCCCACACCTAGGGCCCTATTCCGGAAGACTCCTGAAGTTGACCACCAGCCAGCCACCCCCAGGGCTTTCTCTACTTGTCCCCACTGCCACTACCTTTGCTCAGTCCCTTTTCACCTTCCACCTGGACCCTGGTACCAGCTTCAGATCTGATCCCCCTGGGTCCCCTGCCTCAGGTCTCATTTTGCTCTAATCCTTCCACCTGCAGCCTGGCTGATTTCATCACACTCCCACCTCCACTCCTGCTCATACCCCCACTGTCCAAGAAGCTGATCCAAATTCCTTTATAGGGCATCACAGAGCCCTGCTGGCCAGCCTGGCTGACCTCATCTCTCTCTGGCCCTCCCCTTATGCTTTGTTCTAGAGCCAAGTAGAATGAAACCGCTTGTCCCTGGACTTGGCTCATATCATTCTCTCTGCCAGGAATGCCACCCCACCCACTTCTTCCCCTGAATCCATTCTTCTGACCAACTTCCTACCTTGCAAGACTCACCTTTATGAAACTCCCTGAGCAACTTCCTCCATGTTTAAATGACCCCTTCCTCCTCATAATTCCCCTTGACCCATATAGACATCTGTTAAAGCACCTGGAACACTGCTTTGCTTATTTCTTACTCCATGTTACCCTCTGTATCACAAAGTCTGGAAGGCAAGGATTGTGCCTGATTTCTCTATACATCCCCAGTGTCCAGCAGAGGGCCTGGTACAAGGCATATGCTCAGTGTTTGCTCAAGTAGTAGACTGATTGACTGATACCTATGTGGGTGCCCTGGGCACCTTCTGTGTTTCTCTCCACAGGGAATGACCTCTTCCTGGTGGCTGTGCATGAGCTGGGCCACGCACTGGGACTGGAGCACTCTAATGACCCCAGTGCCATCATGGCACCCTTCTACCAGTACATGGAGACTCATAACTTCAAGCTGCCCCAGGATGATCTCCAAGGCATCCAGAAGATCTATGGTGTGCAGCAGGGGAGAGGGGGCCACTGCCCTTTCTGTGGGGCTGGTCTGTGGCTGCCTGCCTATGGGGGAGGCAGGCATGGGGTAGGGAGCTTTGCCATTCATCAGCATTGCTGTTGTGTCTCTGATCGTGTGCCATCCTTTAAGAGGCTTCCCTTTGGCATACTTGGGAAACCTAGAAAAGGGTACTAGCTGTAACTGGGAAGGACAAAAGTGAAGAGTGGCCCACCCATTTCCTCTTCTTTACCCTCCCCACTTCTACACAGCCCCCTCTCACCTCCTGTACTCCATTCCTTCCCACTACCAGATAGTGACTGGGCACTCTCCTGAGTCTCACCTCCAGCTAAAGAGAGTCAGACATCTGCCTGAGAAACAATGATATAATGTGAAGAGTATCATAACCAGAGCTATGATCTTAAGAAGCCTTCCATCAGGCTTCCCTCCCAGCTCAGGTCACTCTAGCATGTGAAATTCTTATTGGTCAAGTTAACTGAGATGGAAAGACCATATGGGAGCAAATGCTTGTCAAAAGAGCACAGCCCCCAGGCAATGGAGTGGAGCAACAGGACTTCCTCTAGAGGAGGTGCCCCCACTAGAGCTCTGGACTGTAAAAGGTGAAGCAGCGGAGGGCCAGGTGTGGGTGGCAAGCACTAGAAGGTGTTTCAAAGGTATAATGGACAGGATCTGCTGGCGGATCAGATGTGGGGATGAGGGGAAGGAGGAGAGAGGCAAGGATAACACTAAGGGTTCTGGCATTTGTAATTGTGGGGCAATGGGATTTACCAGTGTGCAACCAAAGACCTGGACTAGGATACTAACTTGGGATCTTTAATGTCCAGTACAACAACCACTAGCCACAAATGGCTATTGAAATTGAAAAGTATATTAATTAAAATTAAATGAAGTTAAGTTTCAGTTCCTCAATCACACTAAGAATTAGTGACAGTCCAGACAGAGAATATTTTTTCCATCATCACAAAATGTCCTAACTGGCAGTTTTAAAACCCTGAGCCTGGATGAGCCACCTAGGGCTGTGATGATCAACTTGGCTGCCCAATGGAATCGCTCAGTATTCCAACAAAAAACACTGACGCCAAGCCCTCACCCCAAAGATAAGGGTTACTTGGTTTGGGGTGCTTCCTGGGCAGTTAGAGTTTTAAAAGCTCCCCCAGATGATCCTCATATGCAGCCCAAGTTGAGAGGCAGGGATGAAAGAAAATGTCAAGAAAGAATAGGAGAAACCCCAGAACACCTAACAGCCCCAAAAGAGGCTGAGAGGGAACAGCTCATGAGGTAGCAGGAAAACCAATAGGGTACAAAGCCCTGGGAAAGGAGGATAGTGTCCTAAGGCAAGTGTTTTCATGATCTTGCTACTCAACATGTGTGTGGGCCTCAGACCAGCAACACCAGTATCATCTGAGACCTCAAAAACATGCAGAATTTCAGGACCCATCCTAGGCCCTTTGAATCATGATCTGCATTTTATCAAGAGCCCTGCATGATTCATATGCCCAACAAAGTTGGATTCAGCAACATGAAGATCATTGGTGACATGGCAAGTGGTTTGGGTGGGGAGTGGGGCACCCCACTGAAGGAATTAAAGGAATGAAAGTGGGGCCTGCATGTGTGAAGGGGAGCAGAGAAAAAAGACATCCTAAAGAAGGACGAGTTCATTCTTATAACAAGAGCAAAGTCTGCTACAAAAGAGAGAGAAAAAAAAAAAAAAGACAATGCCAAATTTGGGGGTGGAAAGATGAGGTCTCCATCTAGTGGCTGTTTTCATGTATTTCCTCAAAGTTAAATAAGGGAGAGGGGACAGGAGGCCAAAAGGTGACAGAATGACCTGGAGCTGCCTGGGTGATGATGAGGCAATGGCAGAAGGAAGCAGGAAACAGCTGGCTCCCTCTCTGAGATGCAGCCCCTCTCTCTCTCTAGGACCCCCAGCTGAGCCTCTGGAGCCCACAAGGCCCCTTCCCACGCTCCCAGTCCGCAGGATCCACTCACCATCTGAAAGAAAGCATGAGCGCCAGCCCAGACCTCCTCGGCCACCTCTTGGGGACCGACCATCCACTCCAGGCACCAAACCCAACATCTGTGATGGCAATTTCAATACAGTGGCCCTCTTCCGTGGAGAGATGTTTGTGTTTAAGGTAGGGCAAATTGATCATCACCATCCAGGTGGTCTCCTCCCATTCCTTCTTCCAACACTCCTGCTCAGGAATAAGCTGCTATGGGGCCTAGACAGGAGCTGGCCCAATGTCCAGGACCTAGGGTTTCTTTCTGGTGCTGCTGGGTGAATCAACTTGTTTCCAAGAGGTGAGGGGGAAAGATTGGTCATCTGGTACCTTTCCAGGGGTTAATGCTAGGGAAAATACTGGAGATAGTTTCTAGTCTGTGACCTTGAGCAAGTCATCTCCTTTCTCTGAGCCTCAGTTGTTCGTCTGAAGCCTGGGTGGTGCGTCATAACTCTAACAAAGAGTATATGAAGATCAAATGAGTGATGGGCTACGCAGATGGCTGGCTTGGAGTTGGGGCTGGGCCAGCAGTGACTGAATCTGACTGCAAGTTCTTGTTTGTTTCTTTGTTTGCACTACTGGAAATTGAACCCAGGGGCACTCTACCACTGAGCTACATCCCAGACCCTTTTTATTTTTATTTTTTAAATTTTGAGACAGGGTCTCACTAAGTTGCAGAAGCTGGCCTTGAACTTTCAATCCTCCTGCCTCAGCCTCAGAGTTGCTGGAATTACAGGAGTGAGTCACCACTCCCAGCCGGTTTGCAGGTCCTGCCAGGACCTGAGAGGCTGGCACTGGTCAGGCTACATCTTGTCAACTGTCCTTTGCCTGCCACTGTAGCCAAGGTCTGACTGGACATTAGCCTGCTTGGTATGTGGCAGGCAGGGTCCTCAGCAGAGCAGACTCTGAGATGGAGTTTATGGAATGAAGGATTCTGATTAGGAAATAACTTCAGGATCAACGTCTGTGGGCAGGAAGAACAGGAAGTAGGACAGGGTCAAGCACCAAGTTGAGCAGCAACATAAGCCTGTTGCAGACTTGACCACTCCCACAGGGAGCTCTGGGGCCAGAATGGCCCACTGAAGTCATCTCATGTTGGATCCAAAGTGGTCAGAACTTTATACCCTCTGTCTTACTCAGTCATTGGAGAGAAAGGGTATGACCTCAGGAGGCTCTCTGAAACCGAGGTCAACCCCAGAGGGACTGGTAGTTGAAAACTGCTGGCTAGTGGTACTCCCAGCCACCCAAAGGGATTGGGAAGAATGTTCTCCACACTTTCTGGAGGTCTACCCAGCAAGCTTCAAGCACTGAGCAAGAATCAGGCAATGTGGTTCAGCCCATGTTCTACCTCTCACTGAATGGCTCTAGGCATGTCACTCGGTATTCTTTAAGACTGCTTTTATATCTCAGATTGACGTAACATTGTGGAAGTCAAAATAAGGTTTGAAAACAGTACCTGGAAATACTTTGTAAAATACCTTTTAAAATACTGGCTTTTGTACCATCCAAATTATATTCCTTCTGTACTTCTTTTTCCTTTTAAAAAAGAATCCTCCCAAACAAAATGTTCATAGTCAATTTGAGTTTAAACACCCTTATTGACCAATGCTGGGTTTCCCACCAGCCCGAGGCCTGGCCTGGGTGCTGTCAGTGACTCTCCAATGCCCTCCTGTGGTCACAACAGGCCCCAGCACTTCCTTTCCAGCTTCTCCATACCCTCCTCACTAATACCAGGCCTGTCTGCTGTTTGTCTCTGGTCCCTTGGAGCAGCAAGAGCCATCAGGAGGTTTAAATGAGGAGTTATATGAGCATCCTGTTTTCCTCTGAGAGTTGGAAGCAGCAGATGGACAGACTCCATGGAGGGTTGTGAGGCTTGGGCCAGGAGATGGTGTTGGGTTGTTGGACCTGAGCCCCAGGGCTGAGATCATTGATTCAGAGGCAGGACCTGCCATGTCCCTTACTCCTCTGTTCCCCTAGGACCGCTGGTTTTGGCGCCTGCGCAATAACCGGGTACAGGAGGGTTACCCCATGCAGATCGAGCAGTTCTGGAAGGGCCTACCTGCCCGCATAGATGCTGCCTATGAAAGAGCTGATGGGAGATTTGTCTTCTTTAAAGGTAACGTAGTCTGTGCTAAGGGACCTGGGACAGCTTTCTGCCCTTCTGGCTTCTTGCCCCCAAGCTCCGTTGGGGCCAAAGAACCAAAGGAATTGACAGTGTGGCTCTATGGGCAAAAGATGAGCAAGTGGCACTGGCTACAACATCTGGCATCAAGTGGCTACAGAAGACTGATCCCAAACTCCTCTTGCCCACAGGTGACAAATACTGGGTGTTTAAGGAGGTGACGGTGGAACCTGGGTACCCCCACAGCCTGGGAGAGCTGGGCAGCTGCCTGCCCCGTGAAGGCATCGACACGGCTCTGCGGTGGGAACCCGTGGGCAAAACCTACTTTTTCAAAGGCGAGCGATACTGGCGTTACAGTGAGGAGCGGCGGGCCACAGACCCTGGCTATCCCAAGCCCATCACCGTGTGGAAGGGCATCCCTCAGGCTCCCCAAGGGGCCTTCATCAGCAAGGAAGGGTGTACGTAAGGGCCAGGGCCAGACAGGGGTGGGGGGCTTATTTCATGTGGTTCTCCTGGAGGCCCTGGACATATTCTTAGGGTCCCCAGGTTTGAGAAGTGCTACCTGGTAGCAGACAATTGCCCTCTCTGACTCACAGTAAATTAACTTGCTTACCAGGTACCAGAGCATGCGTTTTCATCTGCAGGGTGATTCACAGTTGGGAGGCTTACTTCAGGTGGCACTGCTCAGTGGTCCTCAAGTTTCTATAGGGGCTCCTCTGGCGGTCAGATCTGAAAAGCAATGACGTATCGGGGTGGTTCAAAGGAACTTTTTCACAGGGCTTGAGGACAGGAAGCTAGGAAGAGGTGTACTTTTTCAATTTATGAGACATTTCCCAAGCTTTTCCTGGAGGTCAGGCTGTCAACCAGCCACCATGACTGTAATCAGGTGCTCACAGATTGTCTCCCCATCAAACTAGAAGCTTCTCAGAAGGAAGGGCCAAGTTTTGCCAGGTTCACAGTGGGCATCCATAATTATCTGATGATCTGGTCAAAAGCACAGACTAGCTGGGCACTGTGGCACAACTCAGGAGGCTGAGGCAGGAGGATCTCAAGTTCAAGACCAGACTGGGAATGCAGCTCAGTGCTAAAGTGGCCCTGGATTCAGTCCCCAGTACAAGGAAAAAAAAAAGACTTAAACCAGGTTAACTAGGTTCATCTAACACCCCCTTTTCTTTCTATGTTTGGGCAAATAATTTTTCTCTGTCTCCTCATCTACAAACTTGAGATGATAATGGCGCTTACCCTTATGTAATGGCCTTGTGAGGATTAAATACATTACACAGAGCATTTAGCAGAATACCTACCACATGGTGAATACTATATAAATTTAGCTGCTATCATCATCATCATCTTGGTGTGTTTTAGTTTATTCACAACGACAGAATTTATTCATTCGCTCCACAATAGAAAGCCAGCTTGTGCGGGAGGGGTTGGGGATACAGCAGTGAACAAGACTTACATAGCTCCTAGTATCGTGGCAGAAAACAAATAAGGTGGAAACAAAAGCTAGAGAGAAATAAATGCTGTTGGGGAGTAACTAGGCACAGGACAGCACATTAGGGACCCTTGTCAGGAAGGGCTTTCTGAGGATGCATCAGAGTTTAGAAAGCCAATGGCTACAGGGGCAGAGCTGCTATTTGCTGGCTATCTTGTGTACTGGATGCTTTACACATGTGGTCTCCTTTTGGGGGAGCCTCAGAGACAGGTGACATCAAGGAACTTGACCAATGAAGTCTCAGCCAGGATGGGGAGCCAGCCAATGAGGACAGTCTGAGCCAGTTGCTTTGCTGTCTGTGGAGTTGCTGGGCTGGTAAGGTGGTTGCTGGAGCCTCAAGATGGCTGCCTAGGGAGTGATTAGGAGAGCTGCCCAGGCTCCCACCTCCTTTCCTTTCGGCCTTTCTCCTAGAAGGGTCCCAAAGACGGTGCATCTGTTGAAAAGTGATGAGTGCTAAGTGAAAAAAAGCCCCTTAATTATGGAAGGTATTGTCTGTTGTCAGCAGAAGAAATCTTGCTCCATCTCCCATAGCTCAGGCAGGAGCTGGCCTGAGGCCCTAGAGCTATGGAGACAGTACTGTCAAAGCCTTAAGTTGAGGGCTTGATCTGACCCTTGTCAGGAGTGTGAAAGAGCTGTGTTCCTAAGCCAAGAATGGTCCTCTACGGGCTATTGAGCCATGTCCCAGTTCTACTTGAAGCCCTTCTGTTATTTCTCAATGCCATTGAGCTCACAGAAGGGCTGTTCCAGGTCCTGGGTGCCCCTCTCTGCAGATGTGTTGTTTATTCTACAATCCATCCAAGCACTGCACCCCATCACATTCAAGATTCTGCCAGGCTGCTCCCTCTACCTAACATGCCACCCCTCCCTCACAGCTCCCCTCCTGCACACTGCCACAGTACCCTGTGTCCTCACACTGACCCAGAGCAGGAACTGGGAAGTATCTGGGAGTAGTGATGCTGGGCCCTATTTCTACAGATTACACCTACTTCTACAAGGGCCGGGACTACTGGAAGTTTGACAACCAGAAACTGAGCGTGGAGCCAGGCTACCCACGTAACATTCTGCGTGACTGGATGGGCTGTAATCAGAAGGAGGTGGAACGACGTAAGGAGCGGCGGCTGCCTCAGGATGATGTGGACATCATGGTGACCATCAATGATATGCCAGGCTCTGTGAATGCTGTGGCCGTGGTCATCCCCTGCATCCTGTCCCTCTGCATCCTGGTGCTGGTCTACACCATCTTCCAGTTCAAGAACAAGGCAGGCCCTCAGCCTGTCACCTACTATAAGCGGCCAGTTCAGGAGTGGGTGTGAGCAGCCCAGAGCCCTCTCTATCCACTCAGTTTGGCCAGTCAGGCCCTTCCTCACCAGGGTCTGAGGTGCAGTTCTGGCCACTGCCCATGGGGCCAGCAGGCCTTAGGCCAGGGTCGTACAGCTGAAGTGGTGAGTGCATTGGCCTAGGCTGAGCTTGGGGGTGGGGTATGATGGGGGTTATGCCCCAGGATGGGTGTCTGGCGCCCCGCTGCCAACCTTCTGTCCTGGGCAAACTACTCTTTACTCAAGGGAACAGACCAGGCCCCATCAGGAGGCAGGGACCATGCCAGAAGAACCCCTGTGCTCACTGCATCCTGTGGTGTCCATGAGGCACCACAGCTTGTCCTGGCTGGGACCCAGTACCCTCCATGGGAAGCCAGCACTAGCTCTCATCCCCTATCTGGGAGATGCCACTAATCCCAGTTCTCTTCTGCCAACACCTGCTGGTCAGATGTCCCCCAATACCCAGCTCACTGTCCTTGAAGGCTATGGGACCCCTGCTGCCAACACAGTGGGCAAAAAGTCTGGGTTTCCCCTGCTGGCAAACAGCAGATCCCTCAGGAAACCCACTCTATTTGTCAGGTCTTCTCTGAGACCTAGGTTTAGGGTCACATGCTGCAGGCAGGGCTGTGGCCCAGCTGGGTCTGACAAGGACCCAGCTGTCACGTCGTGAATATTTAAATGTCCTGTCACTATTGTTTAAAGTCCCATTTTGCAAAGGCTGCTTGAGGCTTTAGGTGAATTAGAAGTGACTGTCTTGGTGATGAAGCCAGGTTGGTGGCCCTCCCCCAGGTGATAAGGACCAAGGTGCTGTTAAGGCCACTCCAGCATCCCAACACTAGCTGTGGCCCTGCTCATGAGGCTCAAGAGCTGGAGAAGAAGCTGACCCCATTTCTGGAGGCAGATTTGAGTTTGTGATGTCCTCCACTCCCCCTTCCATTATTCCTGTCCCCAGCCCTGCTCCAGCCTGTTGCTTGTGGCCTGGAGGCTCAGCCTGACAAGTCAGGGGAAGCAGAGATGGCTTTAGGGTCACTGCTGTCATGGCCTTGGAGTAAGGGGCCCCAGGCAGCCTTCTGAAGCACTCAACGCCCATACCCACAGCTATATTAAGGCAACTCAGACTCACAGTCCAGAAGTGGTGTTTAGGCCGTGAACTTGGCCCTGGAAACCCGACTCACTGGGCCCATCTCCTGCATTGCTCTTAGGAAAAGGGCACCCCCAAATGGTAGCAGCCCCAAGCCTTGGGGCCTCCCTTTCTGACCTTCTTAGACCCACTCTTCTTATCTGGCAGGAGTTTCCAGGCTCAGCTAGCCTTGCTACAATCTGGCAGAGCAGCCCTGTGTGACACTGAGGAACCCTAGGCAAGACCAATGGGTTCAGTGGCTCTCTGCCAAAGCCCCAAAGGTGTTAGGCAGTCTTCAGGGTACTGGCAGGGTCAAAGATGCCACTCTTGCCCTCTGAGCCTGCATGGGCCTTGCCCCCCCACCCTGTGGCCTCTGGGCTTTGGGTCGGCTTGCCCTGTAGCACTGACAGGGACTCCTGCTGCCCTGGGAATGTTTTGAGTAAAATCTCTTGTCCCAGAGGCACCTATGTGGGTCCACTGTGTCCCCAGTCATCATCATCCTGTTTTTTCTCATTTTGGCCAAGGGCAGGCTCCCTGGGGCAGGCGGGGAACAACTGCAGAGATATTAGTGATTCATAGGTTTGTACAGTGTTTTATACTTTGCAAAGCACTTTATTAGCTCACACCTGTCCACTCACATGAAACTGTCGTAGGCCCTGGGAGGCCAAGGGTAACTCTCATCATGCCCTCAGATGAAGCACAGAGAGGTTGTTACTTGACCGGCCATCCAAAGAGCTGGCTGGGTCTTGTGTTCCCCATCTGTGGACCCCTCTAGGGTCTAAGATAAGTGTCTCTTCTATCCATCTCTTCCTACCCATCTCCCACCCCAGTCCCTCTCCACTCCTGAGGTTGGTGCTCTCACTTATGGAAAGCTCTAGCCATGCCCACCACCACCCAGGCTCCTTGCTGGCTCCTGGTACTACACAGTCAGCTGTGAAAGAACAGGGGATGCAGCCCAGGCTGCAGAAGGGAGGAATGTGAGGCCGGGCCCAGCGAGGGCTCAGCCTAGAGGCTTCCAATCTCAGATTCTCCTGCCTGTGGTCATCTGTGTGTTCATCACCCCAGGACAGGGCAGTCAGACAGAGGGGCAGAGTGCTGGTGGCCCCAGAGCCCAGCTTCTCCTCAGCCTGGGGGAATATCACAGCATTTCAGTGTCGGTCACATTTTAAACTGATCAGCCTTTGTATAATGTTTTTTAAATCATTTATAAATAAAACAGAAATACAGAGTGTGTCATTTCCCTGGGGTGTGGGAACAAACATCAGGGTCTGAGTGGCCTTAAGAAGCTTCGGAGAGAACAGGGTGCTTCGCAATGTAGTGCAGCTGCCCCACACATCATCAGTCAGACCATTAATAAGTGGTCCTCTGTCTCAAAGGCTGGGTAGCAAAACCCTTAGGGGTATGGGGAGGGTCACTATGGCAAGGTCTTCTCTGAAGTGAAGTCACATGGTGCCATGACCCCAGTTCTGGCTCTGGGAAGGCTGCCTCAGGATGCTGGAGGGAAGACAGGGGTGAGCAGGAAGGTCTGAGCTGGGTTTGGGTGCAGGCTGGGGGAGAACAAGTTCGGGGTTAGGACGAGCGGGTGCCCTAGAGTTGATGCTGCTGAGACCTCCTCCAATCCGGCGGGGAATCTCGAGTCCCTGCCCGTCTTCCTGCGCAGGAGTATGAGACACGGGGCCGTGGGGAGGGCCAGATCAAGCAGGGCTAAGAGGACGGAGGCTGCTGTCAGTACCATGAGGTGCAGGCTATGAGGAAGCGCACATCGTCCAGCGGGCCCCATGGGCCGGGCTCGGGCTGGGGCTGGGGCTGGGGCTGGGGCTGTTCCGGGCCCTCCGGCACCGCGGGCTGGGGCTGCGCCGGCTCCGGGCCACCCTGGCCGCCGCTCAGTTGAGTGCCCATGATCTACAGGACAAGAAACCCTTCAGGTCGAGGGTCAGCAGCCCCACTCCCACGGACCCGCCCGCTCCGCCCTCACCTCAGGGAGCCGGATCCCAACCTGGGCCTCGGGAGGAACCACAACTGACGTCACTGCGCACGAACCTAGCCCTCCGGCCGCCAAAGCGGAAATGAGAACGCACCTAGGGGCGGGACCCAATGAACGCACCCAGCCAATCCCGCTCCAGCACCGAGGCCCCGCCCCACACGCTCTGAGAACTAACAGCGCTGTCCACCTCACTTGAGCTCCAAGTATCTGAGGGGTCACTTCCATGTATTTTAGATCAGAGGGCAATAATGCCCTGTGGCTGGGTGCTGGAGAACCTTCAGAGGGTCCTCACACTGGCCTGGGAGAGGTGGAACAGATTCTCACCCTCTGAAGACCAGATTAGAGGCATAAGTCGGGTGAAAAATACATGAACTGGAGTGGACCTTCTTTCTCTTGCTCTGGGATTAAAGCCTCCCAACCTGGTGATGGAGGGGGCTGTGTGGGGGTGTCCATACTATCCAACCAGGACCCTGGAACAACTGGGAGAGGAGCACACAGACTGAGGTCCCCCCAAATAGCACATTCAGAATGGCCAGAGAGCTAGGGAGTCAGTGAATAGTGCTTGCCTAGCATGCACCAGGTCCTGGGTTCCATCCCCAACACACGCACGCGCACGCGCGCACACACACACACACACACACAAGAAAGACCAGAGGCAGCTGCCCTTTAATGGGGTGGCACAGGAAAGCAAAACCCTCATCCAGGAGTCACCAGGATTGACAACCAGCAATGACATGGCAGGTTTTGGAGTAACAACAGATTCAGGAGATGGCACAGGTGAAGGAGCTGGGTGCTCATCCACTCAGTTCCAGTGAGCTCCCTGCCACACCCTGCCAGCATCCAGTACAGACTAGGTGAGGTATGAGAGGGAGCCAAAGTCCAGAGGCAGAAGCCCATGGAACAGCGTGGAAGATGACTCAGGTGAGGCTGTGGAGAGAAGGAGGAACACTGTCAATAGCCTTTTCACAGGGCACACCTCACCCCCAATCCCGTCTTTTGTTCTAGCTCAGCCTTAAAGAGTCACTCTGAGAACCAACTGATCCATCCAGTTCAACTGCATTTCATGTCTTAATCTAGTTTAGAACTGCTAAAAGACTAAAAGTTATTCCTTCCCCACTCAAGTGGGCCAAGTTGCTCAACAATTTATTCAGCTGTTGATGACAAACCAGTCTCAGAATATTAGAGAAGAAAGCAAAGGGGTTCAGTTTAGGGGAAAGAATGTGTTCAGATCACAGGTCCCCCAGGGGCAGGGTTGGGACCAGAACTTTGGCCTCCTTTTCCAGAACTCTGTCTTTTTAGCACTAAGTAAATACAAAAAGCAACAAATACTAGGCTGGAAAACAGTTCTACTCTGTAGGGACCCAGGTGAAAATATTCTTACTGAAGGTGATAATCATATGATTTTAAAACTGAAGTATTATTTCTAATTGCCTACCTAGTATCTTCATCATGAGGTCTCATGGGCACCTCAAACAAAATGTGTCTCCAAACCAGGGACTACTGAGTAATCGCTCTTCCTTTCCAATACTCATTTCTTTATATTATCTAACTGCACAGGCAAGACCGACCAGAAGAACACTGACCAGTGTAACGATTTTGCATGACTTTAATGGAAGCTTCTAAAGGTTTACAGTTAAATGCAATATTTGCTGTAGGTTTTTTTTGGTAAGTATCAATTGCCATGTTATACTATCAATTATCATGTTACAGAAATTCCTTTTCTGTTCTTAGGTTGCTAAAAGGATTTTTGTTCTTTAAATAAATGATTAATTGCATAAGCACTGTCTTCCTTACAAGATCCTATGTTCCAAAAAGACAGGGGATATATTTTACTCATTATCACATCACTATTGTCTGGCATATAAAAAGTTGTTGCATAAGAACTTTTCAACTAGCACTCCATTGCAGAATGCTTGCTCAGCACACAAGAGGGTCCTGGGTTTGATCCCAGCACCACAGAGGAAAAAAAAAAAAAAAAAGCAACTTTCAGTTGCTCACCTATACTCACAGCCAAGATAGTATGGTTCCCAAAGTGCCCCCATCAAAATCACCCAGGGCAGCTTATTTAAAAAACAAACAACAAACCCAGAACTGTGCCCTGCTCCAGCACACAAAAGCTCAAAACTGCAGGCTGGCAGTCAAAATTTACTGACATGGTGACAAGGGCGTACAAAGTCCTCAGCACTCTGAGAATACTACCTCTCATTCATATTCTCGTGTCTCTCTGTGTCTGTAATTTCCCATCTCTGTGTCTCTCTGAGGGTTTTCCCCACTCATCCCTGCGTGTTCAAATACCTACTCACTCCTTGAAATCAGAATAAATGATCTGTCCTTTATGAAACCATCATGATCCCCAAAGTTTCTCATCAGAGATACCCAAGTCAACCTCTGAGGATAATTACAGCACTTTATTTTTCCCCTCTGAAGACAGCTAAAAGTTATCTGTGGTCACTATATCTTTTTTTCCCCTTCTACACTGTGAGCCCCTCAGAGGCAGAATGTAGAACTAAACTGCCTGGCTATCCCCCAGGGAGCCTTTTCCTTTGGCATCAATGAACATCTTGCAAACCAATTAAAGAAGGAGAATGAAGGAAAATTTTACCCATGGGAAGTAGTGGGTCAGTTATTTGGCACCTGCTCTATTTCGGGGTAGTGGGTCAGTTATTTGGCACATGCTCTAGACCCCCAAAGAGATTAAGTTTTGTGTCTCTAGAGTTAGAGCTCCCAATTTTTTTTTTTTTTTTTAAACTCACAAAACTCCATATTGGAATTTTGATGCACTATTCTTCCCCAACTAGCCCCTCAGGAATCTGGGGTCTCTTCAGAAATTAAGTAGTCTTCCCACCTTCCCTAGCCAACAGCTCTTTTCTGTCTCAGGTCCTGTGCTACTGGCTGAAGATACTGACTCACAAGCAAATACAAACTGGGGGGAAAAAAGAAAAGGAAAAAAAAAAAAAAACATAAGCTGTGGAACGGTGGCACATGCCTGTAATCCCAGCAGCTTGGGAGGCTTGAGACCCAAGGCTGAGACAGGAAGATTGCAAGTTCAAAGCCAGGATGAGCAATTTAGCGAGGCCCTAAGCAACTCAGTGAGACTCTGTCTCTAAATAGAATACAAAAAAGGGTTGGAGATGTGGTCCAGGGGTTAAGTGCCCCTTAGTTCAATCCCCGTACCAATTAAAAAAACAAACAAACATGGTCAGTAATCAAATAAGATGGACCAGAGGTCTGCCTACAGAGCTGAGTCTTCGAAGATGAGGATTAGTGGATGCTCAAGAAATGTTTACTAGCTGTACCCTATATTGTGACTACTCAGCAGTGTGCAGATATACTCTCACTTAAGGAGAACCTACCAGTATAATCACAATATGACTCCCACTCTAAATGGCATCTTTTTCCCCTTCCTTCAAAAGGCAAAGTAAGCTTCTGCCCTGACCCCAAATACCTGTCAATGAGGGAATCCCGCATGCTGGTGGCAATGGTGCTAGGCTGGGCTTCATTCAGTTTGAAGACACTCTCCACTACCGACAGCTCCGTGCTGGTTGTGTCCAGGCCACAGAAGGCACACCAGTCGTTCACCACCATCCCAGCAGCTATCACCTCACTGCCTCGGTTCACAGTGCCTGCCTGCCATGGGATGGGCTTGGTTTGGTCATGGTACCAACAGCCAAAGTCTCTTCTTTCCCTAGTAAGGACGATCCCCAAAGACCACATTCCTCTAGGCCACAGTCCCAATCCCAAATTAGGGCAGGAAATGACTTAGATTCCCAAACACTGGGAGGGATCTGCCTCAGGAGAGAAAGGTCAGAAAGCAGGAGCACTTACCACAAGGGGAACCTGAAGAAGAGAAGACAGCTCATCCTGGTCTTCAATTGAAGTCTTAGGATGCACCAGCCCTCCTTGATTGCTGAAGACACAGTAGCTTCCTACTAGCACCTGGTCAGCCACTGTCTGTCTGAAGACTTCCACCTTAAGCACATCAGCCAAGATTTCTTCTGTTTCCTGTTGACCAAAGGTACTGTGATTACGGGCCCATAACTTTAGGCTCAAGAACCAGGAGCTCTCCAAGCCAAAACTACTCTGAGCTCAGCACTCCGACTCCCTCATTTCTCTGCTATGTAGCTGTGTATGGAAGCCTCACTCAGAAAAAAAGAGGAGGTACAGCTTAGAGCAGAATCTAGACCAGCTTAGCACTTAATACCCATGCATGCCCTGAACTGCTGAAGGTCAATCTCCATGTCACCCTTTTCCCTGTAAACCACACCTCAAGTTCAACTGTCAATCATTTATCCTGACCCAGGCCACTGTACTGGATGAGCCAATCTTGTGATCTTGAAGGGTTAATGCCTGCCAAAGCTTTTGCAATTGAGCACACCATGGATGAGCTCTGTCACTATTCCTATGAGTGCTGAAATTTGAAAGCCCAGATATAAGAAGATATCATAAGTGATAACCCTAATTCCTTCCTGTGGGGTAAGAACAGTGGCTAACCAGAGACTAGGCTGGTCCTGTGATTCTTGGGGCAAGCTGGGCTGACTTACCCTGTCCAGGTCTGGGTGAACCAAGGCCACATAGTCATTGCAGGTGGTAACATTGCCCAGAGCTGAGAGCCGCTCCTCAACCCGACGGATCTGCACTGAGTCTGGGAGGCAGTTGCGAATGTGTTGCAGCTCCTGATCTGTAGTGTTGTTGGGCACCAGAAGTCCATGCCTATTCCCTGGAAGACCCAAAATGAAGGGTAGGGCAAAGATGAACCATGATGCAAGATGTGTTTCTTGTGCCCTGAGGGCTCAGGATATAACTGAGTCGAACCTGATTAGCTTTCCCAGGATGATTTTAGTTTCAGACCCCAGCCCTCCAACTCAATAATCTATACATACATCACCCTTGATTCCTTGGGCAGTCCCAAATGGCCCAGAAATCTATCCCAACTAACCCTGCCCACTTCATCATCATCTACTGGGGGAAGCAGGACTAGTAGGAAAGACCCTTGGCATGAGTTGTTCATTTTGCTGGGCTAGGGATGTAACTTAGTGGTGAAGCTCTCACCTAGCATGAGTGTACCCCTAAGTTTGATCTGTAGCATGAGGGGAAGAAAATTTCAGCTAACACTACACACCTGCTAGAATAGCTAAAAAATTTAAAAGACCATCAATACCAAGTGTTGTCAAAGATGTGTGGAATGAACAAAAATTATTACATTGTGACAACTATGGCTAAACCTCTGCCTATCCCTGCAAGGCCACAACTCTATAAATTTCAGAATTCTGGGTTACTCTCATTAAAATACCAATGACTGGGCTAAATTTTCTCTTGTTATATCAAAATTTGCTTCAAGTTCTACTGCCATGATTAGAAATCAGTGTTTTGTTGTTATTACTTTGAGATCAGGGTGTTTTAACCGAATCAGAAAGTACTTAGATTTTTAAAAAAATAAAAATGCAAGTAAAGACATAGAAGGAACAGACTACTGTATGACCCACGTATGCAGAACTAAGACATAAGAGGTGGTAGAAACAGGATACAGAGCCAGCTTAAGAAAAGTACTGATGGCCAGAGTCAACAGTGCTGAGAGAATAGGGAATAGGGATGCCATTAAGAGATGTGGTGAAAGAAATTGAAGATTTCAATGAAGATTTAGCTGAACAGGATGACCCAGAATCTTAGCCAGACATTTTGGGGAGGCAGAAATGAATGCTCAGAAAGAGAAAACGTTCACATAGTCAGTGGTGGGGAAAGGACGAGGTTCAATTCCTCCTCCACCCTAGGTGTGGAACTTTGTGTCAAACAGGTTCTCTGAGCCTCAGTTTCATCATCAAATAGGACAATAATTCCTACTTTCCAGTGTCGTTGTGAAGATGGAATTCAAACACGAGTGAAAGCACTTAGTGCTATTTGTTATGTTACCTTCTTGGTAAGGTTTTGCCACAGGTTGTCCTTGATCTGCTGACATTCAGACTAGCTTCCACTCAGCCTGGGAGACTATATAGTATATGGAGATAATGAACGAAACCTGAAAATTCCTAGGTCTTTCCAGGTCCTCTCGAGAGGTAAGGTTAATGACTAATGGTGTTTGGAAGCGCTACTCTTTCCCCGGGCGTCCTCCACCTGCCTTACCCACACACATGCGCCCGATGATGCGGCAGCCGGCGATGGACGCGTGCACCACGGGGATGGTATCGGCGAGCTCGCCCTCGAACACACTGTAGGGACATGGACTTGGTGGTCACGGGCTGGGGGCCTGGAACTCCCGGTATCCCTCCCTGCCGCCGCCGTTGACCCGGGGGCTCCCGCCACACCTGTAGAAGTTCTCCGATCCTCCAATGGCCACCAGGCAGTAGGTGTTGGTAAGTTTGGCAAAGCAACCGATCTCACAGTTGTTCTCGAAGGACGCTCGGACCGCCATGAGGGAGGCCTGGGGGCTGCGTAACCCGACAGAGTTCAGGGCCGGCCGATCTCCCGGCCTCGGGCACTCCCAGTCGCGACCCCGCCCCCTCTCGGCCCCTCAAAACCTCGGGTCCCGCCCACTGGCCACTCCAGGGTCTCCAGCCCCTTCTTCTCCCGACTCGGGGCCCGGCGCTGACCCTTGCGGCCGCCCTTCACACCAGCTCACCAAGCGACACCAACCTCCACACGACAGCTCCTTTACGCGACAACTCCTTCTCCCCGTTTCCGCCTCGGCTCAGGAAGATTTCCGGGAGAGCCCCCACGCTCCCCGCCACGCATGCGGCCACTCTAGCTCCACCCTCTGGGCGGGCTCTATGGTTGCCTGGCCGCGGCTCCGCCCCCAGCACGCTTATTCGTTGGTTTATTCTGGAGCTTTATAGGAAGTACTGTCGATCAAAAGCTGCTGCCAGTCGCTTGTGAGGTATTAAGGAGAGGAGGAGCCAGAGATGTCTAGCATTTTTCGTTCAGTATGCAGTACTGATAATTGAACCCAGCGCCTCACACGTGCTGGGCAAGCGCTGTATCACTGAGCTAATTCCTCAACCCCAGACGATAGATTGATGATGGAGGTATTGCGGAAAGCCTGAGGATGAAGGGCAGGTTTGGGAAAGGTGATAAACCTGGCTCTGCCATGCGGACAGAAAGCCGGATTCGGAGCTTAGGCGAGAGTGAAAAACCGATTGGCTGAATTTGGGGCTGAGGCCTAGAGTTGATGAAGTCACCCAGGAAGGGGTATCCAGTAGGGAGAAATGAGACCAAGATAGAGTCTGGAGAAGGAGGCGTGGCCAGAGAAGCAGAGAAAACGGGGGCCGAAGGGGTACTGGAGAGAAGGGAAGATGGATGAAGCTGGATCTTAGGCAGAGGTTAGAGGGGAAGAGGTCCAGGGTGGGCAACCCATGTGGGGGTTGAGAGGCTTCAGCAAAGTGCCTCTCACATGTCCTCTTGTCACTCAGCAGCCACCTGTTCCTGGGATAGTGATCAGACAAGGACCCTATTCTCATAGACAAAATGAACTTGGTTCACATTTTGCAGAATCTAGAAAAGCTTCAGAATTTCTTAGAAAGTTACATTGAAGGCAGAAGGGGCTTGGAACCTCTCTCCTCAAGACTTCATGGGTCCATCTGGTTTCCTCCAGGGCCACCCCCACAATCCTCCTGAATGGTGCCCTTTCCCATCCCCAACCTGCAGTTCTATAGCTTGACATTCCTCAGGATTTACCAGGCTGCTGCTGGGTCTAGCCATCTCTGTCTTTATTGATTTGTATCACATACACTGTTCCAGGCAGGTGGTGAGCTCAGGAAAAAGACCTACAACCTGTCACAACCTGTACTTTAAGAGGCACGCAGCAAGATGGCATGCGTATGTGTCTGTGTATCTACATGCTCTACTTGCCCTTTCCAATTCACCTCAGACCCACTCAGTCCTCTCTTTGACCTTTCTTCACCTGCTCACTCTACCAAGAATTCCTCTATCTGTCCCAAACCTCCCCATCCTTCAAGGCCTGGCTCAAAGGCTACCTGCTCTAAGAAACTTCTCTGACTCCATGTCCTTTCACTCTCTATTGCTAATTATGCTTTTGTTCAGTTCAGCCCTGTCTTGTTCTCCAGTGACTTCTGCACTTAATCCTTATCCCCCAGGGTCCGAGTCTGATTTATCCATCAGCCCTATGGCAGGCTGAGCACAGGGCTGGGAATGTAGCTTAGATGCAAGCAGTTACTAGTTGGGGTGTGTGTGTGTCTGTGTTTTGGGTTGTGTGTATATTTATAGTTTGGGGATCCTGAGGAGTTATACAGTGTCCACTGAATGCATATTTTTTGTGTAGCCATTCATCTAGTCAGATGCCATTTATTGAGTACCTCTAACTAAAGTTCTGAGTGGGTTTATCACATGGACCTATGTGTACTTACTTTATGCATCTATGGGTGTACAATTTGTGGGTGAGTACCCTGTCAGTGTGCTGTGTGTATCTGTGGGCATTTGAGGCAATTCTGTAGTGTTTGTATTTTGTGCGCATGGAGACATGTGAATTGTATGTCATGTATGAGAAGAAAATAGAATCTTTAGACCCAGAGAATCAGATCTGGCAGAGGACCCTATTCTGCCATTTACCTGGATCTGTCCCCAGATAAATCTTCCAAAATTTGGCCCTCATCTCCCACACTTATAAAAAGGGGGAATGATACCTATTATTCTATAACTATATAACAAGGGGTCCATCTTGTAGGACGCTGAGGATGAAGGATGAGAAGAATAACTGGTACGAAGTGCCCAGCACTCTGGCATACAGTAAGGAACCCTGGATTCCATTTGTGTGTGTGTGTGTATGTGGGTGTGTGGGTGTGTGTGTGTGTGTATGCTTGCACACACAAGTACATGCAAGAATCTTGAGCCCAGGGAGTTTCTGACCTGGGCCTACCCTCCCCATCAGCCCTGGGTTTGCTTTCCTGCTCCAGGGTTTGGGATCTGAGCAAGTCCAGGCTCAGTGGATAGAAGAAGGTTCTATCCCTGCTGGGTGCAGGGCTAGGATTCAAAGCGACTGCGGAGCAGCTTGAACTTGGACTTGTTATACTTAGTGATGAGGTCTAGTTTGCTGTGGCCCAAGGTCAGCCGTTTCTCTTCCCCAAACACGTCATTACTGCTACTGTTGTGATGGCCACCTGTAGGGCCCCCAGGGAGGCCAGGCTCAGGTCCCTGCCTGGCATCCTGCAGTTGATGATATTTAGTGATAAGGTCCAGATTGCTGTGGCCCAGAGTCAGCCGCTTCTCATCCCCAGAGCCCACTCCAGCCGTGCAAGAACGGCTTGGTCCTGGGAGGACATTGGGCCCAGGCCCCTCGCTTCGGAATGGGCCAAACTTGGTGATAAGGTCCAGCTGACTGTGACCCAGGGTCTGCCGTCGCTCATCTGCCTGCTTGCCAGGTCTGGTCAAGGTGTTGGTTTCAGGGGACACTCTGGAGCCCTGGGCCTTGGGGTACTGTACCAGGAGGTCCAGTTGGCCACAGCTATGGTTTAGGGGCAGCCTCTTGTCCTCTGAAGCCAGATCACCAGGTCTGAGGGAGCCCGACTCAGAGGCCCCCTCAGCACTCTGGGCCTGGGGCAGCAGATCCAGCTGGCTATAGCTCTGGCTGAGGGACAACCTCCTGTCCTCTTGGGCCTGTTCTCCTGGCCGAAGGGAGCCTGAGTTGGGTGTAACCCCAGAGTCAGGGCCTTCTGCTTCTTGAGCTTTAGGGAAGGGGACAAGGAGGTCCAGCTGGCCATGGCTCTGACTCAACAATGGCTTTTTCTCCTCCAGTGTTTCCAGGGCTATGCCAGGTACCCAGCGACCTCGTGGAGGGTTGGGTTCTAGGCATCCTGGGAGCCCATTCTCTGGGAGCCGGGACAGAGCTCGGACCCCTCGGGGGAAGTGCAGGAGGGGGCGGGGACAGGGGAGCAAGGGTGACCCCACTGTTGGGGTCAAGGGACCAGTGCTACTGTGGTTGAGGGCAGGGGAAGACTGGGACCATGGGGCCGCCCCCATCTTGCCCAGGTTGACCCTGTAGGACCCCGGAAGGCAACCATGGTTAGGGTCTGACAGCTGGCGGTGCAGGGAGGGTTGACCATTGGCTTCACGGCGGGCAAGACTTGGGGATGAAGATCCCATGCCTGTGTCACTGCAGCCACCGCCTCCTGGTAGAGCGAGGTAGGAGGAACGGCCCATGAGAGGTGAGCGCTTGATGCTGCTGAGACTGGTGCTGGTGGGTGAGGAGCAGGTGGGGCTTGGGATGCCAGGCCCAAAGGCCAAGGCCACTGGGGGAGGACGCGGTGCCCGGGGAGACAGTGGATCCTCACCACCGCAGAAGCCCTCCACAGGCCGTGACTCGGCGTACAGACAGCGGAACTCCCGATCAAATTCTTCCACAATGCGGCCCCTCAGCTGTAGCACCATGCTGGTGTGGGCCTGACTGCAGAGCCAGGTGAAGCTGCGGGCAGAGGGTCAGGGTCAGTTATCAAAGTACAGGACCCTGGACTTGGCTGCAGTCATAATCAGGCAGCATGCCTGGGAATGGACCAAAACTGCATCCCCATGAGGACTCAGTGAGGGGGCAGAGCTGTGACTTCAGATTTGTGCTCATTCTAACCTTAGGTATATGGGTGCTCATCTCAGGGCCTCAACTTCCCCATCTATAAAATGGACCGGGGGCAAGTTTCCCAGAAGTCCCTCTCATGTGCAGTGGTTGTTTTCTATTACAAGGGCATTAGAGTAATCCTTCCCTTAGGGTAGACTCCTCCACAGCTGTCTTGCCCACACAGGTCTGTGTCCTACAGGGTGCCTAGCACACAGTGGGTGCTCAGTATAAGTCTAAAGGGATGGATGGTGCATGCATGGAGGAAAGTTCAGAGCAGTCATCTGAGGTACCCTCTCCAGCCCCTGGCACAGCCTTAGACCCCTGCCCCCTTCACTTGCTCACCTGTAGCTGCCTACCACCACCTGCTCACAGTCGATGATGACAAACTTCTCCAGGGCCTGCCCCGTGAAGCGACGACCTGCCTTGCTGCAGTATGTGTCCCCACACGTGCTCCGCACACGCATTTTCTGGGCCAAGGGTAGAAGATGACCTTAAGAGAGTGGAACTCAAGCCGTATCTATGCCCCAAGGTGTCTGACCTCAAACAGCTAAGGTTACCCAGTTCCCCACTTCCAGTGATCCCCCTAGTGCTCACTGACCACCAACTGGCTCCTATACCCTCCTGACTCCCACCCCCTCCCCTGACTGTGGTCCTTGGCTCAAACTGACCGGCAGGTGCCCCCCATTGAGGTCCATCTTGTAGCACATCTCCAGGAAGTGCCTCAGGTGCTCCTGGGCCAGGAGCAGGTAAACAGGGACACCACGCCGGCTAGAGACCTCCATGAGATCACACAGAAGCTCCATGTCAGTGAATATGTCCATCACCACAGCTACCACCTAGGAGAAGAAAGGGAAGTTCAGCCCTGCCCAGGGCACTGCCTGCCATCCTACATCTAGTCCAGCCCTGTTCCCAGGAAGGAAGAATGATATGGAAACCCAGAGATCACCAGAGCCTGTGAGAATATCTGAATAGGAAGGGCTTTCAGCAATCCCCAGCCTGGGGTTCTTAACTTGGGGACAGGAAGATTTGACTATCTGGAACCTTGGTTGTTTAAAGGTCTTTGTGTGCTATTTTTCTGTGGACAGAGTGTTTATCTGTCATCAGATACTCAAAGGTGTTTGTGGATCAAAGTCCCACTCTGTTGAGGTCCAGAGGGGCAGGAGTCAGAAGCAAAACCCAAACCCTGGTTCCCAGCCTAGTTCCCCACATGATTCCCACTATCTCCAGCCCTGCCCCTGGCTCAGAGGCTGGCAGTCTAAGACTTGCAAGCCAGTTGCTGGGCTCTCCAATGTCCTTTGCCAAACCCACCTCAGTTTCTCCTTGAAGCTGCAAAGGTCTTATGTGACACCTTATACTCACAGCTCCTCCTACTTCCACTCATGCCAAGTGGAATGGAGTTTTCTGCCTAGTTGAGGGCTGAGGCTTTTGCCCCTCTCCCATATATAGGGCTGCCTCAGAGATGCCCCTGAAATCTCTGTGGCACTCCCAAGTCCCCCAATGCCTTCTTCCCTTTGCATGTATTTACTGTGAGATTTTCCTTTCCTGGGCAAGGCTGAGAGACAGGAAGCATAGGGCTGGGCAAGAGGCAGGAAGTAAAGAGCCCAGTACTGTAAGTCTGGAGCCGACATATCTGGATAAAAACCTGGACTCTGTCACTTCCTAGAGATAGGGCCTTGGGTGAATCACTTCACCTCCAAAAACCTCAGCTTCCTTGTCTGCTAAAGGGAGATAATGATAGCTGCATCTCTGAGTTATGGGGAATTAAATGTGAAAATGATGGACACACAACAGAAGCTCAATAAATGTGCCTTTCCTGCTGCCTTCTTAACAAATGAGGACATTGGTCCTAGAGTAAAGGAAGTACTTCTCAAGGTCACTCTGGGAGACAGTGACAGGCCAGTGCAGAAGCCTGGCTTCTAGCCCAGGATGGAAGGGTTTAAATGGGGGTGAGCAGGCAAAGCACTGGGGTTACCCTAGTCGACATCACGGGCCTGATCAGGAGTAGGGAACAGGGACAGGCAGGAAAGATCAAAGGGGTATGTTGACGACAACAGGCTCACTAATAACCCCATTCCTGATGCCAATCAGGCCTGGCCCTCCTGTGCCTGGGGCACAGACAGACTTGCCAATAAGGCTGTGGAGGTACCGGTGGAGCTTGGCATCCTGGCTTCTGACCTCTGCAGCAGGCATCTAACCCTTCCTCAAATCCCACCAGGGGGCATTATGTCCATTCTCCTATCTCCTGAGTAGAGGCCAGGACTGCAGGAGTAAAGCTGTGCTGCTGGGTGGCTGGAGACTTACCAGGCATGACCACCCCTGCCTGCTCTCCCATTCTCTTTCCTCTGAACCCAGCACCTTTCACTTCTTGCTCCACCTTGGTGCTGAGCTGACTGCCCAGCCCCCAAGTGCATGCTGAGGTCCACACCCAGTGCCCCCTTGCCTGCTTCAGGCCCAGCTGGAAACAGCACAGGATGGTAAAGTGCAGCTGGAGACAAGGGCCTGAGTCAGAGACCCCTTCCCTTTCCCTTAGCCCTTAGCCTGACAACCTCCCTGGGCAAGTCCCAACCCTTCCCTGGTCTTCGTCTCTTTTCTCTGTAAGTCAAGGGGGTGTCTCAGATGTTCTTTGAGGTTGGGATTTTAGTTTGGAGATCATGAAACTTTCTGAGAACCTGGCAAAGGCCCTGGACTCCCTTCCCAAGAAAAATCCCATGAGGACCTGTCCCTGCAATATGCATAACCTCATGCATTTTCAGTGGGTGGGAGTCCTAGAGGCCCATGCGCTGTTCTGTACTTATCCATAAAGTTCTTGAGTGCCAAAGGGCTACCAAAGGAAACAAAACACATGCCCAACTTCTGATAGTTTGGGATCTAATAGTCAAAAGATCTAGTCCCAATCCTGCCCCTAAGTTGCTGTGTGGGCTTGCCCTGGACCCTTCCCTCCTTGGGTCTCAGTTTCCACATTTGTGAAATGAATGAAGAGATGTGGCCCTTACCGTGCGGGCCTGGCTGAAGAGGAAACGAAGCAAGTCCTTGATGTTCTTGGCCTTGTCCCTCTGGAAGTGAACCACAGCCTGGGTGGGGCTGAAGCCCGTGGCCTGTGGAACCTCAGGCCAGCCCAGGTCCAGGTCTGGGGGGTCTACATCAGAGGCCATGGGGAAGTAGGTGCCGGAGGTGACTTCAGAGAGCATGCTGAGGCGGTCGGGTCCTGTGGCCTCAGGCCCCTGAGCTTCACTGAACTCAGGGCCACCACGCACATGGTTGGTCATGTAGTCCATGTCCAGGGCACTCAGGAAGGGCAGTTCCCGCTCCTCAGAGATGACCCGTAGGTAGGCAGCCTCACCCCGCTCCAAGAGGGCGTCGGCTGCCAGCCGGGCTGCTTCGCTGTGCTGCAGCACCAGGGGTGAGCTCTCCCGCCACCACGGCCGCTTCAGCTCCTCCACCCGGCCCCGCAGGGATCCCGCCATGCTCTGGGTCCCTCCAGGTCCTAGGCCTCCCAACATGCCTGCCCACCTGGCTGCCTCACCCACCATCAGGCTCCATGGCCTGCACCTCAGTTGGCTGCAGCAGGACAAAGGCACTGGCAGAACCGCCTCCTGCCTGCCCGCCCTGTATATGGCGGGGCCTCCCCAGCCCATTTCCATACTAAGTCAGAGCCACGCTCCGCCCCCGTTGCCCCTGGCCTCTGGAACCTGTCAGGTCAGCCCCACCTGTCTGCCCGCTGTTGGGACTCGCCTGCCCAAGGAAGCGGCAGTGCCAGGCCCTTAATGCATGCTGCTGCCTCCCTCCTCTCCCTGGGAATGCCACCCCATCCCATCAGCCTCCTAGCAAGTCTCCAACCCTGACCTTCCAAGGACATAGGGAGGTTGGGTTACAGTCCAGAGAGGCTGGGCTTACTCAAGGGGACGCACACACACATACACACACACCATGGTGGATGTATGACTCAAAGATACCCAGATAAAGATAGGAACACATAAGCAGACTGACAACTGACCAACTACATAGACTACAGGCTGACAGGCAGACCACACATTTTGATCAAACCCATTCCTGTTGTCTGGCCCAAACACTAATTTATTTTATTTTTTCCAGACACCAATTTAAACACTGGTCATAATCCCAAATACACCACCATGAATAGTGCATGCCTTGGCCCACATGCACACAGACCCCAGATAAGGGCTGAACGGAGTGTCACAGAGAACTGCCAAGGACATCGACACCCATCTGTCCCCCATTTAGGCTTCTCTTTGCTTACATAATTGCCCTCTTATAATTATGATGCTTACAGCTCCCTGCCCCACCCTCACTCTGGCTCTGAGCCCATCCATCGAAGGATCTGGAGTAGGAGCCCTCACCCTGCCTTCCAAGAATGGCAGGAAATGTTCAAATGGAGGTCCCCTAGGCTCCACCTACCCTGAGATTCTGAGCCAGAAGGCCTGAAATCCTGAGAAGGTCTACAGGTTACTTTAACAAGTGTTCTGGTGCACCAGGGTCTCTCTTCCCCGAGACATGTTCTAGATGGCCACATTTCCAGCACTCTCAATTCCAGGGATGCTCTTGGTCTGGTGGGAGTAAGGTTCCAGCCTTCTACTCCCGCTCTGGGATGAAATCATTTTTTTGTTTGTTGATTTGTTTTGCAGTACTGGAAATTGAATGCAGGGCCTGACACAGGCTCAGCAAGTGCTCTACCATTGAGCTGTATGCCTAGCCCTTTTATTATTTCGAGACAGGGTCTCACTAAGGTGCTGTTATACTCATGCCTCAGCCTCCCAAGTGGCTGGGATTGTAGGAATGGGCCATAATGCCTGGCTTGGTGTTGAGCATTAAATGGTTAGAGTGTAAAATGTTGTTTCAGAGGATGGGGAACACACAGGAAGGTTGGGAGGAAAACAGGGTAGGCACCTCTGCCCCAGCAAGAGTCCCAGGACATGTACAGTCTGACCTCAGAAGGATGGATCAGACTTTCCTCCAGAGAGGGGTCAGCCTTTGGTAGCTGCAGATGGTGGGGGTGGGCCAGGCCCAAGAGGATCACTTTCCACAGAATTCTGATGAAGATGGCGAGAGAGCAGGAGACCTAAAGCTAGGTCTCCTCCCTGTGCACCACTTGCTTTATCTGCTCTGTGAGAACAGAAACTTGCATGGGGAGCTGGGAGTAGGGCCTAGAGGTTCCGGGAGACATGGGAGAGCCATAGGCCAGGAGCTGAAATGCTTTCTTCCTATCCCAAGTTCAGGGGCAGGAATTGCACCAGACCCCCTAAGGAGGTCCTTCCCCAGGGGTGGGGAGGCTGCATGAGTGGCAGGTAGTTGGGTAAACAAAGTCAGACCGTGGGAGGATGATGAGCTGTGGGGGCTGCTGAGGTGGCAAGGCCCTCATTAGGGTCTTATCTCCAGATTTGTTGGAAGGGAAGAACCAGTGCCTTATCTGGGTGAGAGAAGGGCCCCTGGGAGGGAGGCAGGCATGTTGTGTGTTGCTGAGTTAATTGTGTTTATCCCTAGTATGTATATGATTTTGCCTCTGTATCTTATTACTTCTTTTTTCTTATTACTTTTCTTTGGGGGGTGTTGGTACTGGGGATTGAACTCAGGGGCACTCGACCACTGAGCCACATCCACAGCCCTATTTTGTATTTTATTTAAAGACAGGGTCTCACTGAGTTGCCTAGCGCCTTGCAGTTGCTGAGGCTGGGTTTGAACTCACGATCCTCCGGCCTCTGCCTCCTGAGCCTCTGGGATTACAGGCATGTGCCACCACACCCAGCTCTTATTACTTCAATAGTGGTAAAAATACGCATAAAATTTATCTTTTTTATTTTTTATTTTTGTTTTTTGGTACTGAGGATTGAGCTCAGAGGCAATCAACCACTGAGCCACATCCCCAGCCCTTTTTTATTTTTTTATTTTGAGACAGTCTCACTAAGTTGCTTAGGGGCTCACTAAGTTGCTAAAGCTGGCTTTGAACTTGGATCCTCCTGCCTCAGCCTCCAGACAACTGGGATTACAGGCGTGTGCCACCACACAAGCTAAAATTTACCATTTTAAAGTGTACTTCAGTGGAATTAAGTATATTTACACTGTTGTGCAGCCAACGCCACCATCCATCTCCAGAATTTTTTGATCTTGCAAAACTAATACTCTGTACCTACAAAACAATAGGTCCTCATTTCTCCCTGCCACCTCAGCCCCTGGCAACCACCATTCTACTTTGTGTTTATGAATTTGATTACTCTAGGAACCTCATTTTGGTGGAGTTTTGCAGAATTTGTCTTTTGGCAATTGGCTTATTTCACTTAGCATGACATCCTCGCTTCATCCATGTTGTAGCATATGTCAAACTTTCCTTCTAGGGCTGAATAATATTCCATTGCATGAATGTACATTTTGCATATCCATTTATCCATAAGGGAACAATTGAGTTGCTTCCACCATTTGGCTATTGTAAATAATACTACTTGAAAATGGGTGTACGAACTTGGCTCTGTATTTCTATGTACTTCCCTCTAGGCCAAAGTTGGTGCTACATTCCATATTTGCAAAAACAAAAAAATCACTGAATATTGGCAATTTCATATTGTTCAACTAAATATATATACAAATATCTATGCATGACTGTACCCATGTGTATGTACACAGACATACTGTCTGGGACATTCGTGGTCACATGCCATTGTGTGTACCTGGAACGTGTGTGTGGAGATCTGTTTGTGTGCTGAGTGTCTGGACAGTGGGAACCCTTGACTCCAACTCTGGACTGCAGTACTGGGTGTTTGTAAGGGGAACCCAGTGGAGAGGGACAGGGGTGGGAATACTGAGTCAAAGGGAAGAGGGTCCCAGGAATCCCTGGCATCCTCCTGGTAATAACATCAAGTACATCAAATCCAGTCCCTCAGGGCTGCAGGATCAGCAGCCACTCCCTGTGGGCTGTGTGGATAAAGGGTGATGGAAGGTAAATAAATGGATCTGGGCCTTGGGGCTGGGCCTTAGGGTGCTGGGAGGCATAGAGACAGACCCAAGCCCAGTCCCTGGCTGCAGCGTGTGGGGGACAGGCCCATTAATGACTGTTATTAAGAGGAACAAAACTATTTTCCTGTCCAGGAGGTGTGTCAGGCACCTGCCAGGCATTGGTAGGCCCTCCTGGGGGCATTTTAGCCTTGTCTCTCCCAAGCTGAGTGGCGCCTGGGTAAGTGACTGTCATGTGGGGTAGTAGGAGCAAAGACTGGCTGTAGCTCCCCAGTGTTGCTCTATTGCCAGCATTCCCACAAAACTGCACTGTCGCACCTCTGGGTCAGGGGAGACAGCTCTGGTGGAGGGGCAGTCAGAGTGCCCAGATGGCTTGAAACAAGCAAAGTTACCCCAAAGCTAGAGAGACACGGCAACAGGAAGTTAGGAGTCCAAGGCTGACTTGAGCTGAGTGGTAAAAGAAGGAAGTTTTCAACCAGTGTAGAATGGTAAGCAGGGCTGGAGGAAGAGGGCCAGGATGCCCCTGGAAGGAAGGTGGGGGCTGAGGGAAAAGTGCTGCGAGGACAGCCACTAGAGCCACACTGAAGAGCCCCAAGAGCCTTCTTAAAGATGATGGCATGGAAGTTGGGAAGAGTCCAGAACAGTATTTTAGGATAAGTTAGGAAATGACCCTGAGAGGGAAGTGGACCCAATCACCAGCCTCCCAGACTCAACCTGAATGGGTGATTCATTGTTCACTAAATGCCACACAGGTCTCCAGGAAAGCCACTATTCTGAGTTATCTCATCCTGATACACCCAGGGCTGGGATGTAGGACTGTGCCTACCCAGGGGCTGTGGTTGTGTCATTGGACTGAGTCAGATCCCATGCTTGGAGCAATGGCTCTGTTACTTAATGGAGGAGCTGAACTTCTAAGTCATAGGGGCTTAATCTATAAAATGGGATCAAGAACTCCTCCTCCAGATTGTTCTGAGAGATACAGGTGCTGATCTGTGCCAAGCTCCAACAAAAGTAGTTGCAGTAGCTCAGTGCATGCTGAATTCTAGAGCTTTCCAGGTTGTGAAAGGGCAGGGCTCAATGGAGGCCTGAATGCAGATGAAGCAATGAGGAGAATAACCAGAGGATGTCCTCCTGGTCAGTCATTGGACTTCACTCCACTGTGCCAGTGGAGTATGGCTGGTCACTCCCACTACTGTCTCTGGGATCTCATCTCTCACTTCATCCAGCTCTGCACACACACACATATGTATGAGCATTCATACCCCCTCTGGAATGCTGAACATCTGGGTAGCCACCTGTGGGAGACTTGAGCCACTAGCGTTTCCATGGAATTCCAGTGGAATTCCCTCCACTCTGTGGAAGAGAACGCACAAAAGGAAACTTCCTCTTCTGCATCCATACTTGCTCCTTCTTTCCCAAAGGAAGAGGAATGACTAGTCTGACTGGTGACTTAGGGAAGGAGCCAGACTTAGGTCTTTTTTGATTCTCCTTTCTCTTTCTCTGCCTCTGGTTGTTCTGCTGTTGTCAAACGTACCTCATTCTTCATCCACCTTCTGGGTAAACCTACAGAGGAGGTCCTGCCCCTATAAGGGACAGATCTGCCCTGTCATGGGCAGCCAGGATGTTTAGTTGGGGGAGGATGTTAGCAAGTCCATTTGGCTAGTGAATGAAAGCTATGTTCTCCAATCAACTGTTATCAGTAATACTGATAAAGGGTTTTTTTTTTTTTTTTTT
>JAJEJO010000338.1:84246-95935 GCA_020662805.1 Glaucomys volans | reverse complement strand
TGAGACAGGGTCTTGCTAAATTGCTTAGAGCCTCACTAATTTCGGAGGCTGGCTTTGAACCTGCAATCCTCCTGCCTTGGCCTCCCAAATTGCTGGGATTACAGGTGTGTGCCACCTCACCTATGAACAGGGGGTTTTTAAAGAAATGATTCAAAGGCTACCTTGTTCATGTTCTCTGTCAGGAGTTGTAATTCACAAGTCTGTGATTGGTGTGTGCTCAAGGACAGATAACTCTGCCTAGGATGGGGAAAAAAGATAATCCTATTTCCCCCAAGACTAAGGAGGGGAGAAATTAGGGAAGGGGAGAGAGGAAGAGAAAGAACATGTCTCTGCAATGTCTATGCCAGTTGCAGTGGCAGAGCAGTTAGTTATATTCAAAGCATAAAGTGGACCACTGTTACCTTTCCCCACTGTCAATTTCTACATTCCATTTCTATGGGAAAATGGGCTATGTCATCTCTAAACTGCTTCCTGCAGAGAGAGGATAAGTTGGGAGAAGTGACCCAAAGTCCTTGTTCTCCATCTGCTGGCGCACGGACAGTTAAGGGTATTCAGCATCAGGGTGGTGCACAGGTCCATGGTGGCAGTTGGCAGTCAACTGGGCAATGCATACATAGGGCAGGGATCACGCAGATGGCCAAGGGTGTCATGACTTTTCTGTATTCAGTTTCCTTTTTCTTGACGTGGGCCAAGATGGGGCAACCCATACCATTCAAGGAGAGAAGGCTTCAGGTCCCTGAAGCAAGAAGAGCTCTGGCAGCTGCTGGCATTGTCCCTCAGTCCCTCTCTTTACTCACAGGAATAGCTCCTCTGGTTCAACCCAAGGCAAACTTACCCGTCTCCTAACTCTCCAGCAGTTGGTTCTCAACAACTTTGCCAGCCACCTTGCATCCTCAGCATGGAAGTGGGGTGGCTTGGGGTACCAGGCCTGCCCAAAAAAGCCAGAGTGGGGGCTGCTGTGGGGTCCCATCTGGGTCGCCAGTTTGTTATGGAAAGCTTGGTCCTTGCCCCTAGGTCAATCCAATAATGAGGACACAGTTTTGAGGAAAAGGAAAAAGAGGTTTTATTGCTTTTCTAGCAAAGGAGAAACAGGAGACTCCTATTCCAGAGGCTGTGATTCTAAGGCATCTGTCCAAGAATGATGTCCACCTGTCTCATGTCTTATTTCCCAATCCATTCTGAACTTGAGAGGGGAAGACATTATTTACTAGACCCTTAATCCCCCATCATTGATGTAGCCACCTCTCCCTACCCATCCTGTCCTCTCTCCCTCTCCTCAACCCAGCCCACATGGATTTAATGCCTACTTTGGATTGGCACTGTGGTTCCAGAGATGAGTAAGAGTTCGTCTCTGCCCTGGAGGAACTCAGAGTTTAGTGGGGAAGTCAGACTCATAAATTATAACCCGCATATTAAGCTGAGGTATAAACTGATGCTTGAGGTTCAGAGCTCATAACCTGTTGTAGAACTTTAGAGGAACCAAGTTCCCATACCCTCAGCTAAGGCAGACCCTATATGGCAGGCTCTTTCCCACATAGGGCCTGGAAAGTGAAAGAGCTTTCCTGGCTGTAAGGAGAGGAAAAAAGAGGAAGAGGAGCAGGTCAGCACAGGCCTGGGGGTTCTGGTTCCTGAAAGTGAAGCCTGGAGTGAGGCTTCTCTGGGCTCAGCCTCCCATCTGTCAAACGATGGCTGTGCCTTCTAGTGCTAACACTGTAATCTACCTGTGTCGGCATCACAGGTCAATCTTTGGAACTTGCTTCCTAGAGAATCCCTGCCAAGATCTCCAGGGTCTTTTCTTCTTACTCTCCCTTCCAGAAGGGGGAGCACTCTTGATCTGGGCAGGTTCTCTGTCCTAGACTCATCAACCAAGCACAAGGGAGGTCCCCTGGAAACCACAGAAAACCTCTGATGGGTGGTTAGCACCAGGGCAGGGATGAGTGTGGAGATGGGCACCTGACAGGGTGGGCAATGCATGATGGATACAGCAGGAAAGCTGGAAGTGGGCAGGACCAGGCCTAAGTACAAAAGTCCTGCTCTCTGCCCACTAACCTGCCAGCTCCCTTCCTTCACACATTAGTCCAGTGATTGACAAACTCTAGATTCCTTGGGCATCAAGACCAGCTGGCATGAGCTGCCCCTTCCCTTCTGAGCCGTCTTCCTCCCTGCATGTGACGTGTTCTTCCAATATCTGGTCTCAGGAAAAGATTCCCTTCTTCCATCCAGGACCAGACTTTGTTCTTAAGACCAGACTTCCATTTCCATAAGATTCTGATAGCAACAAGAATCCCTGATATTCATGGAGTTTCCTACTCCATGCTTAACATTTTTTCAAGGGGTGGGGGGGGGTTACTGGGGATTGAACCCAGGGGTGCTTAACCACTGATCCATATCCCCAGCCCTTTTTACTTATTTTGAGACAGGATCTAAGTTGCTCCAGTCCCACTAAGTTGCTGAGGCTGGTTCCGAACTGGTGACCCTCTGCCCCAGCCTCCTAAGCCGCTGGGCACACACCACTGCACCTGGCAAGTGCTTTACATTTAATCGGACTCCCCACCTTCACACATCTTCCCTGAGTTTCACCTCTCTCCTAAGACCTACCTGGTTTTTCTTGTTTCTTCTCAGCTAGCACATCCCAAAATACCAACAGTTGCTGCCATAATCTGCCTTCTTCACTACTGAAGTCTATATTCTCTTTAGAATCATGTTTCTGGAATAGTCAGAAACCCTTAAGCTCTCTGGCTCATTCCCTGGCCCCTACTCTGCAGCAGGCCCAACTGAGTCCTTCCGGAAGCCACCCCCGAACCTCCTACCACCTCCTGTGAGTGATTCTGCCTCTCTGCCCTAGTTGCTGGGTTATCCTCACCTCTGGGAACTCAGGCAGATTCATGATTTCATGCATCCTTTCTATACTCCTTGCCTTTCCCAGGGCATCTCTACTGCCTAAAGTCCACTTCCCACCAGCTTGGTTCCCCATGCAGGTACCCCAATGTGCACCAAAAGCAATGGGGTAGAACTCAAGAGACATGTGAGTGTTCAGGTCACTGCAGGGTTGCCTCACAACAGTGTGAACCTGTTTCCTTAGCATACGATGGGGTAGCAGTCCCTGCCCTGCCCTGCCCTGCCCAGCCCATAGGATGCTGTAATCACCACTTGGAAAAACACGATGTAAACAGTATTCTTTTCCAGCCTGTCTTTCACCGGATAGCACCACCCCTAGCCCCAGGGGAACTCTGTGACTGCTCCCCTTCTTCAGGCACTTTGAGCAGTTAGGTGGGTTTTTTCTCCGAGTTGTCTCTGGGATTTGAACTTTTCTTTGAATTCCTACTACCATCCCCCAGGGTCTCAAGCTAGACTCCCCTCCTGGCTGGGCCAATCCATCCTGCACACCACAGTGCATTTCGGCTCCTGTTAAGCCAGTCCTTAGGGAGAACACACTTCCTGTTGCCTGTCAGATGGCATGGTATCCAGCCAAGCCCACTCTTGGCCCCTTGAACTCTGCAACCCTTCCTTCCCTTGGCAGCCAACTTAACTGGTCCACTTGAGTCTGAAGAGCTTCCTGTTCCATGCCTTCACCTGGGCAGCTCCTCACTTCCTGTTTTTCTTTTCACCTCCCTAAACCCTGTCCTGACTGCCTTCAAGGCTTTCCTTTATTCTAAGCTTTCGATTTTCCCAGGTAGCTGTCTATGTGCACACACCAGCCCATGTGACTAGAATAATGCTTTAGGTTTTTTTCTTTTTTCAAACTTCTTAACTACAGCACGACTGCCCCATCCTCCCTCTAGAATTCCCTTCCAGAACTAAAAGCAGAGGACTTGGGTGTCAGAGCCACACAAGCCTGCACAGCACACAGGTGAATCTGAGCCTTCCACGGATTGTTTCCCTCAGCTGGAACATGAACCTCATACTTACCCCCACAGGACTGTCACTGAGGATTAAATGAGATAAGTGAAAATACCAAGCTGTGTCTTGCACAGAGCAGAAATTTAAAAAAATAGCAGCCGAAATGTAGCCTGGGCTTTAATACCAGCTTGCTGTAAGAAAGGAGGCTGGGACAGTTCAGAGCCAGCTTCATCAATTTTTTAAAAAACATTTCGGTAAAACTGAAACTTTGGAGGTAGTGTTCACATTATTGTTTCTTAATTGCAAACGTTTATAAAACATTCTTCTCCAAAGAGTAAGGAAAATGTATTTTACTGATGAATTAGCAGACAGACTTTCTTTTATGTGACAATGGGAACTACGTAATCTTAAGGCTTACCCTTTTCCATACTGGGATGCCAGGAAATTCAGAGCAACGGGTTTTATATTCAACTGCAGACCTCCTCACTGACCTGAGGGAGGCAGTGTGATCTGGAGAACAAGCAGGGGTCCTGGGGTTACATGATGTGGGCTGAACCACTCTTGGATAACTCTCTAGTCCTCTCTGAACCTCAGTCTCCTCAGATGTGGAAAAGGGACACCCAAAATGATGAGGATAACTAGTTATAGAACTGGGTGAGGCAATGCCTTTAAAATGTTTTATTACAAAAAAGTCATGAAAGTTGATGATTAGCAGTCTAGGTTTTCTATTATTTTCCCTCTCTTCCCTTGTGATAGCATGTGCATGTTATCTTTCAAACTTCGCTTTAATAGCTTTAGTTTTATTATAAATGTGTCTCTTAATTTTCTTCCCCCCTGGAAGTATAGAGTACAAATAAATGACAAAATCATTCCTAAAGAGCAATCTCTCCAGAGGCAAGAGATCATGTCCTTCTCTTGTTTTGTATAATAACAGTTTACACTGGAAAAATATTTAGCTGGACCTTTTGGTTTGGTCCCTATGCTAAAGCAAAAGGAGGTGCTTAATGCTTTAGTATTACTGTTTGAATAAGCTGAACTGTAGGTCGGACTGAGAATGGTCTAGAAAGGGGTTTTTTAAAATTGGGCTTGTACTGATAATGACTGATGATTTTAGTCATTCATTCATTTTCTTGTTTATCAAAGTACGCATAGAGGGCTGTTTTTATAGCTCAGTTGGTAGAGCGCTTGCCTCTCAAGCACAAGGCCCTGGGTTCGATCTCCAGCACCACAAAAAAAAAAAAAAAAAAAAAGCAATTGCAAAGTATGCACAGATACTGTGAACCAGACACTCTGTTGGCTGGGGAAAACGAAGGTGATTCACACCAACACAGTAACCGCTCTGCGTGGAAGCAGCTCACAGGGTGATGTGTGAGGCAGGTGTGTGTGGAAAAAATCACCTCATTGTGGCAAGGGAGGTGCTTAATGATCAGAGAACATCATAAGGAGTCCTGTGGACAGTGTGCCTGGGCCTGAGGGAAACAGGAGAGGTGACATTCGAGGAAACTTGGAACTTCTTTAGTTAGCAGGGGGAGGGATGAATTCAGGTGGAGGAAACACATGATGTGATCCCTTCAGGGAACCCCAAGTGGTTCCATTTCTCAGGGAAGAAATGGGTTAGAAATCTGAAAGGACAGGCTAGAAGGGAGAGGGGTCAAAGAGTCTGAAGCCTCCAAATCACTTGGCTTTTATCCTGAAGGACAGACAGACTGGCATCGGGAATATCTGGCATCACAGACATGACAGATCCAATCTGGCTCTTTCAAACATCGCTTGAAATGTCACAAGTTGCTATGTTTGATTACTGAATCCTGTGGATACAGCCTCTGCAAGCAGGGAGCATCTATTTGCTGTTAGAGGGATTCAGTTAGGGCTTGCATGAACATAGGCCAAGCAGGATGTTATGAAGGGCAATCAAGTTCTGGACCAGGGCTGACCCAAATCACCTTTAAAGTTCCTTCCCAAGCTGAGATTCCAGGATTCTCAAGTAAGCCCAGTAGCTAAACTGATGCTGTGAGCTGGGACCTATGACTGAAGAGCTTCTGGGCAGCAAATGGGTTAATGCTCAAATAACTTTTATATATGAATTAATGTGCAGAGTTGGGAGCCAAAATCTGTTCCATTAATTTTTCCATCCATTCCAGGAGCAGTTAGGTACACACAGTAAAGTTTATTTTGGTGCATGGTATACTTCACTCCATTAAAAATAAATTAATCAGCAAATTCCTGCCTGGCTCAGCTCTGGTTTATGTAAATAGTGCCCAGCTGTAATGAGTTACAAGGTGTTATTATCTCACACACACAGAGGAGGCTTCACTCTGGAGCTCTGCTTGCAACAAAAGCATCTTAAATAAACCAAGAGAAGGCGGTTTGATTTGTAATGTTTTCACAGAAGTGGGATATACCTCACCCGTATAGAGTTTCTTTATATGACTCACTTTATAGCAAGTTCAGTGAAGGACGTTTGATGGGGGAAGGAGGGGCCAGATGGTTCCCCGCCCTCTTTCTTCAATTTAAGAAAATCCCCCAAGAAATGACCCACACTCCAAGGGAGGAGGGGAACTCGTACTCCAGTGCTCAGACAAGGTGGCTCTGCAGCCCACAGTCCAGGGTTGGGAAAGGGGTAGAGAGCTGGGGACTGGTTCTGGGATGGTACAACAAAGCCAGGAAGAATATTCTTTTTGCCCCCATATCTCATATAAGGGGAAGCCATCAGAGGAAAGACAGCCTATTCCTCACCCAGTTCACTGGGGGTGACAAAGGCACCTTTGTTCCTCAGGGTTCTTTAAGTGACTTAGGATGTTATAACCCCTCTGGCCATCAGAACTCTCCTGGCTACCAGAGGATGGCCTGGCACGCTGTGTCTTGGTCAGAGAGTGACACATCTCAGAACCAGAGCCAGCAGCAAAGACCCTCTGACCTCTCCCTTCTCCCTGTCTTTAACTGAGTTGGGGGTGCTCCTTAGCTTATGGCATCCATCATCTCACAAAAGTTTCTAAAAGACCCTGGGATAAAGAAAAGCCATGGCAGAGATAAGTCTGTTTGTTTTAATGGTCAACTCAACCCTATGATTCAAAGCCGGAGGACAGAGTGTGGCTACCTGTCTTCACCCAGCAGGATTGCAAACTGCTCCTAGGCTACAGCAACCTACCCCAGCTTTCTTTCTAACCTACCCCCATCCCTTACTGAGCCTCTAGGAAAAGCTGTCAGTCACACGTGGTGCTGGAAGGACTTGGGGAGTGTGTGCTTCAGGGAACTCTTTCTTGGGACTCCTCTTGAGAACACTTCAGAAGAGCTAGGGGTTCTCCCCGAACTGTACCCCTACCAGATCACACTCTGGAGCACACTAAGAGGAAACAACATAAACGGGGCCAGGTATTTGACAGTTGCTGTTCAAAGGTCAGTTCAGGCCACTTTCTGCAGGTTCCTGGGCCAAACAGGCATTTCTCTTGCTGAGGTTCCTCAAAGCCAGCTGGCCAACTGTCTGGAGGGACTAGCCAGTCCCTCAAAGACCCTCATCATTATAAGTGGGAGCATGGGGCTTCAGGATGCTCTGTGGATTCTTCTCCACCAGAGGGCGCCAGTTCACCTCCCCTGTCAGAAGCAGATCCTCTCCGTTCATGGAGTCCAGGTACTGCATCTGCAGCAGGAAGAGCAGGGATCAGAGGACAGGGACAGGAGCTAGACACACATAAGGTGGCATAAGGAATCAACTTCCTCAAGGGGAGGGAGGGGATGGAGTCCAGAGCTTCTGACCATCCAGCCCTCAGGCCAAACATCTCTGATTTCTCAGATTATTTCATTAAGGAGATATGGAGAAACAAGTCTCTGGGGGAAGCTCCCTGGAAAGATTTTATATCACACCCCTGAACCCACACCCAATGACATTTCTTCCCCTGTTTCACTCTCCCTACAGTTCCTGCAGGCTAGAAAGTCAGTCTGCAGCTTACAGAAGTCCACCAATGCTGCTGGATAAAAGAATCCATAATTCTACTCCTTCTCAGGGGTGGTACTCAAAGTGGTCACTCCCCTTCTCTGAGATCTATGTTGCCTCATTTGAGAGGGGACAGAATGTGCACCTTCATGGACTCATGGAAAGATAAAGGCATCTGCACAGAGCTGGCCACCCAAACTGTTTTTGGTGTTTGTTTTTTTTCTTTTTTTTTTTAATGCCTCTTGTCTTCCAGTGGCCTTGCTGCTTGCTGCTCAGTGGGCCCAGCAACATCCCTGCTGCCCTCCTATGACTTTCACCACTGATCCTCAGAGTTCCTACTGAACCTGGGGTTGGTGGGGGGACCAAATGCCCTATCCTTCTGCTCTCCACAAATGATAGCTGTTCTGACATTTGGAGAAAGTGATCATGTCCACTCTGGGCTTTCTTCCATTTGTACCTTCAGCCCATTGGCATGGAGAGGGTGAGCTCCAGATGCCACTGCCCTGAGCAATGCCAGGCCCCTGAATGCTCTCAGACCTGCCCAAGGACTCTAGGTGCACAACCCTCCCTATGGAGAGGGAACACCTGTGATGCAGGAAGAAGCTGCAGGGGAAGTGGGTCAGGCAGTTCTGTAAGAGACAGGTGAGCTAATGAGTGGTTGAGTCTCAGGAGGCGAAGGCATCTCTGGAGGAGGATGCGCCAGCTGCCTGCTAGTAAGGAGGGCTGCAGATGGGAAATGCTTCCAAGTGGACACCAACATGTCCCGTGAGAACTAGATCAGAGCAGGAGGCAGCACTGGATCTAGACAGATGAGGCTCCCTTAGGGGAAAGGGAAGACCAGTGGTTTAATCTTAGGCCTAGGATTATATCCCTCTTCCAAGAACTCATTGACCCATCTTCAGACTGCAGATCCTTGAACTCAACCCAGCCTCTGAGATACTCTAGGTTTAGATTTCTACATGCCTTGTGATGGCAGATGAACTGCCATCTTTCCTAAAGTCCACTCTTCTTCCTATCAACTCCATTTCTGCCCCTAAAACTACCACTTTGCCCATCTCCTGAATTGTAAACCTCCACACGACCTGGACTGGTTACCAAGCAGCACCAGGAGTAGGACTAGAGGCTGCTCAAGGTCCAGTTTCCTGGTTGTCCTTGATCCATTTGGGCAAAACATATCTCTTTCTTGGGCCATCCCCAGCACTCTATATACCTGGATCACACTGGAGAATGACTGACTTCAGGACTAGCCGTGTGCCTGACTGGCTCCTCAAAGGCAGGATGAGGCCTCATTAATCTCTGCTCTCCCAGCACAGGGCCTGGCATGGCAACTGCTCCAAGGCTTGCTGATAGATTGGGTCCCCATCGAAGCTCCCTGCTTTCTTAAGGGCCCCATAACTGTTCTCCTGACTTTCACTGGGGCTATATAAGACTTTTATATAGGGACACTGGTTGTATCAGCCCCTTCCTTTGGGGTCCCTGGAGAGGTCCCAGCTGTGCCTTGTCGTGGCCTCTGGCACATGCCCACCATGGGGGATGGAAAAGTTGGGTTGGTCTCTCAGAAAACAGTATTTGTTTTGCCAATTGCTACTCCTGTCTGAGGGCGAGTCCAGTCAACAGTGAGAGTCTCAGAATTCTCTGTGGGTGGAGCCCTCTGGCCACAGTGCCTTCTCCCTGGCTCTGACAGATTTGAAGAATGGTCAAACAGAAGTCCTGGCTTCTGGGGTTTTCTACCCTCTGGGTCTGAAAAGCTTCACTATGTCACCTTTCGAGCAATCAACTAGCTACTTCAGTTGGCCCTATCTACTCAAGGGCTGATAGCCCTTCCTTTTTCTGATTTTTGGAGATTTGAAGGCAGTAGATACAGGTGAATGAGAGAACAACTGGGTGAGGCCCCTTCAGCCCCAGGGCCAGGTCCATGAAGCAAAGGTGTGACTCATGGACAACCAAGCTGATGAGCTGTCTGTAGCAGCTGAGGCCTTTAGTGGTGACATGAATCACCCAGTTTGGGGTCTGAGGCCAGCTGTGCAGGTTGACTCACTGAGAGACCCTGGAAAAGCCTCCATGTTCCTCCCCCTTGTCACTCATTCCATTCATCTGGAAGTTTGAGTTTCCCACCTTTATAGAAGGTGGGTACAGGGAAATCAAGGAGTTAATTCTCCACGGCCTTGAGAAAGCTGTGTAGTAAAGCAGTCTTTGCTGTGGAGCTTCTCCTGGGAACTCTGGTGTCAGGGAGCCATAGGGAGCCAGAGAGATGATAACCTGCAGTGAGGAGACCCTGCTAGACAGTGGAGAGCAGCCAATGGGAAGACTCTGGGGGTGTGTCTGGGGAATACTGCTTAGAGCTTAATCCTGCTAGAAGGCAGGAACAGGAAATGCATCCTGGGTTCTAAGTGGGTATAGAAGGGGGCTACATGGGTGGGCCACTATGCCCCACACCTGTATGTATCTTCCAGGACTGTGAGCCCAGCATCTAGCACCTGGCACATAGTAGGCAATGCAATGTGTAGTGAATGGGTAACAACTACAATTTTCTGAAAGCAGGAGGTTACTCAGTGCCCTTCCTTCTCTATTACATTCCCTAGTTCCCTGGCCTTGTTCACAGCTGGACACACACAGGGTGCTGCCTCCTCATTGGTGCCTGATGCTCACATGATCAAGTCAGAATTCCTGCAGACAGGTCTCTTAACAACTCAGTCTCCCTCATTCCCTAAAATTCTAGCACCCACAACCTCCGGAGGACCCACTTTTCGCAAGATTCTGCTGGAGGGTGAGGGGCACCCACCTGTTTCCTCACATACTCCACCAGCAATTCAAGCTGTCGAGGGTCTTCACATTTCTGGTTGAAGAAGGTTCTCCAGAGAGCAGCAGCCAGCCCATGATCATCTGAAAGGATCCCCTGGAACACAGAGCACAACTGGTCTTTCAGAGAGCCATGATACAAAAACTGGGGATATTGTGAACACAAGAGCAAACAAAGAACTGGTTCAGAAGGATCTCACAGAGGCAGTGAGAGGGGAAATGAGGCAGCTACACCATAGAGCTGGAAGGGGTCTTACAAGAGCACCGAGCCTGACTCCTTTACCTTACTCAGAGGTAAAACCTGGAACCCAGAGGGGACAAGTCATTGGCTGAGATGATGCAGAGGTGGGACCCACATCTGGCTGACCCACCCAGCACAGTTCTTCTCCACCTCACCATGCCTGGCCCAGGCAATGTTTCGGAGGCCAAGAAGATCAATGGTAGCAGCAGTGCCTGTGCTGCTGTTCACAGCATGGCTGGCAGTGTTTTGAGTGTTTTCCCAGGAATGGAAGTGGGTGTGGACAACATCTTCTTGCTTGGTCCAAGGGCACCCTTCTATGAGGCAGCTGGTTCTTTGGAAAAGGAAGCCAGGAACCTTGCCTTCACTGTTACCCACCTCTGGGGTTGGCCATGACTGGCCCAGCCTCTCCCTAAGTAGAGGAACAGGCTGTTCAGTAGGATTGCCATGGGCCACAGAAGGCCACCAAGGGCAATGTGTATGCATCTGTGTATACCTGACATTGCCTTTCCTGGCACAGAAAACTCGGCTGGGAAGCCCAAATATCACAAAGGCTAATTAGAGCCATTTTCTAGCTTAGATCTCTAGGGGAGGGAGGGATGAGAGTGATTGAGGGAAAGGCCCTGGGAAATTGCTCTGTCTGGGTGCCAACATAGTGTGTGGAACTAAAGTGCTGACTTGGAGTTGAAAGGCTGGATGAAGTCCTAGTTCTGCCATGCCAAGCTCAATGCTGGTGGCTAAACCTGAGCCTCAAACTTCTCAGCTATTAAAGAGATGTAAAGACTTGCTCTATTTACAGCATCTTTAAATTTTAAAAGATAAGATAATGTGGGCTGAGGTTGTGGCTCAGTGGTAGAGCACTTGCCTAGTATGTGTGAGGC
>JAJEJO010000338.1:0-84146 GCA_020662805.1 Glaucomys volans | reverse complement strand
TCAGCAATTTAGCAAGACTCCATATCAAAATAAAAAATTAGGGGCTGGGGATATAGCTCAGTTGGTAGAGTGCCTGCCTTGCAAGCACAAGGCCCTGGGTTTGATCCTCAGCACTGCAAAAATAAATAAATAAATAAATAAATAAATAAATAAATAAATAAATAAATAAATAAATAAAATAAAAAATTAAAAGGACTGGGGATGTAGCTCTGTGGGAGCGCTCCTCTGGGTTCAAAAATATATTTTTTAGATAAGATAATGTTAAGGCATTTTTAAAGTGTGATATATTGAATGCAAGCACTTAGGAGCAGGGTGTAGCTTGTAGCTATGGATGCAGTCAAGACAACTGGGATCTGGAGCCGGACTGCCAGAGTTCAAATCTAGTTCTGAAGCTGTGTGCAGAGTTGCACGCCTGTAATCCCAGCACTCAGGAGAGCATCACCTGAGTTCAGAAGTTTGAGGCTAGTCTGGGCAACATAGCGAGATCCCGTCTCAAGAAAAGAAAAAAAAAAAAACAAATAAAGCTAGTTCTGTCATTCGATGACTGTGTAGCCTCTGAAAAGCCATCAGTCCTTCCTGAGCCTCAATTTCTCATGAGTTAAACAACAATAATTCCCATCCCACAGAGCTACTGTAAGCATTAAAAGACAATGACTGTGAAAGGTTTTGTGGTAAACATTGCAAAGAGCCAGGGGCACTTGTTCCATGGTATATGGTGGTCTGGTCTCTTGGGCACTGTGGTTTTTGAGGTCTGGCTCCAGGCCTGCTGCCAGGAAGGGCCACGTCCAGTGTGGGGAGCTGACAATTTGGTGGAAAAGTATCCCACCTGCTGCGGACACTCTCTACTAAATACCCCACAGTCCCACAGGTGAAGATTGTCCTGGCACCAGGGCTGAGTCAGGAAAACCCACTTCTTCTGGCAGATGGAAACAGGGGCCAAGGACAAGCTCAGGCATATCACCATTCTCCAAGCTATTTGCTAAAACAACACCCTGCCTTTGTCTAGAGTGCCCTGGGCACAGGCTGGAGTGTTGCTGGCACAGAACCACATGCGTGATATGTGGAAGACTGGGAATGGGAGCAGGTATCACAGGGACTTGGAGAATTTGCAGAGCCTAGGACAGGAAAATCCTGGCAGCCATGGCCTGCTACAAAGAGGCAGCCTCAAGTGGTAGGCAAGATGGCTGGGGTAGGGAAAATCCATATACACGAGCTCCTGAGCAATCAGAGGAAGACTCAGGACTTGATTTCTGTGCTAACAACCTGACTATTCCAGATTATCAGGGCTCCTTCACACAGACAACTCTTAATGAGTTCATACGCTAAGCAGCACAGATACTATAACCCCCATGTGAAAGATAAGTACTGAGGCTCAGGGGTAGGCTAGCTAATTGATGACAGAAGTAGATCCAGCCAGCACTGCTGAGGTCAGGGGATGGTGCTGCCTCACTCTAGCACACAGTGTGAGTGCTCAGAAAATGACTGCTAGTAACTCAGTAAAAATAAGACTGAGTGCAAATTTCAAACAAAGGAAGCAGAAAAGGAAAAAGGAGGCTCAGGAGCATTTGGTTGCACAACAATTTTCCTCATGACTTCTTTCCCTCACAACACAAAGAGAGCATCCTTCAGGAAATTAAGATACCCAGGTGGAAAGAAACTGAGAGGAAGTCAAGGGACTGTTGTGGCACTGGCAAGTCTGGATAGGGATGGGTTTAGAGTGGCAGAGTTTCCCTTGGATGAGACTGATTTAACAACACTATGCACTTAGCATGATGCTAAGAACAGAGTGTAGTAACCAGGGCTCAGCTCTCAGGGAGCCTGCAATCTTAGTGGGGGCGAGAAGGGGACAGAGCTAGTGCACATCAAACAGCAGCACAGAGTAAAGTCAGAAAGAGTGAACAAATGCTAAGCTGCATGGCAGACCTCAACCTATGTGCAGCATAGGGCCTCCTTATTCTTCAGCCTTAGCTCCAAGACAATTCCTCATTCCTCTGCTATTATCACTGAACTCCATTTGTAATTAAGACAGTGATTTACTTGTTCACTTGCTATTTGTCTACTGTCTTGTCTCTCAGTAAGAAGGTGTAATTTTTGTAGGAAAGAGCCAGACCATGTTTGCTTGATTCACCAATATATTCCCAATAAACACATGCTGAATGGACAGGAATGTTGAAATGTGGAGTCAAAACATAAGTGATCAGGGAAAGGTGGAGACATGGGCCTTTAAGCATGGGGAAGATATAGCGTACACCTGTAATCCCAGCAGCTTGGGAGGGCAAGGCAGGAGGATTGTGAGTTCAAAGCCAGCCTCAGCAACTTATTGAGGACCTAAGCAACTCAGGGAGACCCTGTCTCAAAATAAAATACAAATAAGGGCTGGGGATGTGGCTCAGTGGTCAACTGAGCATTGAGCTGGGGTTCAATTCCCAGTAAAAAAAAAAAAAAAAATAGAATGGGGAAGATGTGGAGAGCTGCAGGGCACTGCAAGCAAGAGAGAATATTAGTGCATTAAATATATATAGAGGGCGGGGTGTGATGGCACACACCTATAATCCCAGACACTCAGGAGGCTGAGGCAGGAGGATGCAAGTTTGAGACCAGTCTGGACAACTTGGCTGGCCTCAAATGCTGTCTCAAAACAAAGTAAAATTTAAAAAGGACTGGGGATGGCATGGTGGCCCACAGCTATAATTAGATAGTAAGACCTCTTTCAAAATAAAAGTTTACATGTTTATGTGTGTGTGTGTGTGTGTGTACACATATATAATATATACACATATGCATATTATATATACATATATATATAATTTATATATTTAAAGGACTGGGCTCAGTGACCCATGCCTATAATTCCAGCAACCTGGGAGGCTGAGGTAGGAGGACCAAAAATTCCAGGCTAACCTTAGCAACTTAGCAAAGCCCTCAGCAACTCTGCAAGCCCTGAGGATATAGCGTGTTGGTAGAATGTACTGGGTTCAATCCCCAGGAATGCACCAAAAATTTTTTTTAAAAAACTACCTCTGGCATGTTCAGGTAAAATGGCTCTGCCAGAGGACTGAAACATTCACTATTCAGAAAATTTTTATTAATACTGATGAATCAACTGATCAATAGACACCCAAACAAACGCTAATAGAAAGTTTTTACACACACACACACACACACACACATACACACACACATACACACACGGTAAGGTTTCTTAAATCAGAATGCATCTAATTTAGCAACCAATATGCACCAGGTATGGTGGCATAACCCAGAACTTCAGAGACTCAAGAGGCTAAGGAAGGAGGATAGCAAGTTTAAGGCCTGCCCCAGCAATCTGGTGAGACCCTGTCTCAAAATGAAAAATAAAAAAGATTGGGGATGTAGCCAAAAAACAACTAATATGCAGAGATAGGCAATGTTTCTCAATTCCCACTCTGTGGCCAAAAAGCTCCTATTAAACTAGAGATGTGTGTGGTAGGTAGTCTAAATTGGTCTCTTATAACTGAGGATAGCTAGTAGATTGGGAATCAAGAGACCCTAATTTAAATTTTAATTAGTCCCATGATCTGAAGCAAGTCATTTAAATTAATTTGAGGACAGTTAGCTTCTGGCTTCCATTCCTGTCTTCATGCTGATAACACTTCCTGCAGCCTGAACTCTAGGGCCTCACTTTCATCCCTTTGTGTACTTCCTCCCTTTCTCGTTGTTCACCTACTGCATGCCAAGCACGACGCTGGCAACAGAAATATACACACAGAGTAGGCACTGCCACCTCCCAGAGGAAATCTCCACCCAGCCAGGTGACAGTTAATACTAACGCAGTAGGAGCTCTGAGAGTCCAGGGAAGGTTGAATGAGCTAAGCCTGGTGAGGGTCAGGGACCACTTCCCAGGAGGGGTGATGCTTGCATTAAATCTGGAGGTAACCATGAAATGAGTATAAAGGCACGTAGTTTATCCCCCGACCCCTAAAAGAAGGTCTGATGAAGCCTGGTGGTGTGTATCCAGGTGTTCATTACACTGTCTTTTAACTTTTCTGTGGGGGTTGGGGGCAAGAGATGAGCTAAATACTATAACATGGGTGAACCTTGAAGACAAGGTAAGCGAAACAAATCAGTCACTAAAGGACTAATACTGTGAGATTCCATTTACATGATAATCCTAGAGTACTCCAATTCACAGAGACAGAAAGTAAAATGGTTGCCAAGGGATGGAGAAAGGAGGGCATGAGGAGTTAGTGTTCAGAGCTTCAGTGTAGAAAAAAAAATTCTAGATAGAGGTGGTGCTGGTTGCAAAACCAGAGGAATATACTTAAAGCCACTAGTCTGTACATTTAAAATGGTTAAAATGAAAAATTTTATGTTATGTATATTTTACAATAAAAAAAGATGAGATAGGTCTAAATGTTCTGATGTGGAACAATGACCAAGACACATGGTTCAGTCAAAAAAGTAAGTTGAAGAATAGTGTGTATAGTGTAGCTCCCATTTGCATAAAGGAGAAAAAAATATGCTTGTTCATGCATAGATAATATCTAAAAGGACATCCAATAAGCTATTAGTGAAGTTTGCCTCTGGGGTGGGGAAAAGGGCAGGAGAGAAAATGGGGCCTTCTATTTTCTATTGCAACCACTTATGTAGAATTTCATAAACTTTTTAAATAAGTATGTATTGCTTTTATAATTAAAGCAAAAAAAAAAAAAAGAAAAGCATGTAATTTGTCTGGCAGACCATGCTGTTTACATGTGAATGTCCTTCTCTCTGGGAATAAGTGGAGCTGAGACAGTGTCTGAATTGCCTTTGTCTGTCTATCCAATACCTGGCAGGCACTCAAACACTGACTACTTGAAGATCTGACCACATTATGTACTGTCTTCTTTCCCAAGCACTGGCGAGCCAGTCAATGAGATGGTTTCTCAATGAGAAATAGATACTAAGCCATGACAGTCAGTAAAGATGGTCCTGAAGCTTCCTTCAGATGCTCTCATCAAAAGCCTTTGTTGGGGGAGGCCACTGTTCTGCCCAAGACCTGGATGTGATCTTACCTCATCATATCCCAAGATTGCTGCATAGAAATTATTTGTCATGAGGATCATGTTCTTCTTCAGGACATAGGAATTAACCTACAAAAACAAATGGCAAAAAACAAAAGTATGAAGAAAGGAAAAAAGCCAAAAGTATGATCTTAGGCTCTTTGCTGCCCCAGACTGTTACAACAAAGAAACCTTAACAAGTCTGTCAGTCCATTCCCAATTCCCTCACCTACAAGAATTCTCCCCAATTTGCCAACTTCTTTAGATTTTATCTCAAACTACACAAAACAATCAGTTTGATGAATGGACTCCCCAACTATATCTGGTTTTGTGCTAGATAATATGAACATGAATATAAGAAACAGTATCTTAATTGGAGAAGCAGGCTGATAAGGGATAAGCATATAAAAAATGTATCACTGCAACCTGTTGCCTCAAACCTTACTCCAAAAGTGCTGAGAGAAATGAATTTCAGAGCAAATGACTTCTTGTTGGGAATGAGAGTGGACCTGGGACTAGGAATCTGACAGGAGTGACAGGAGATGGGAGGCAGAGGAGAGGGGCCATTCAGGACAGGGAGAACAAGGTGTGCAGAGGTGAGCAGCAGGAAAAAGAATATGTGGAAGTGTTGGGGAAGGTGAACAGGCAGGAACACTGGAAAGGTATGCTGGCATCAGGTTAGGAAATGTTTCAAGGACTGCTTAGAAGAGCTTGTCATGATGAAAGACAAAAAGAAGGAAGTTGTCGGAGGTGGGAAGAAGAGGGAGAGAGGCAGAACTGTGAGATGGTAAGGAGCAAGGAGGGCCTCTGAGAATGTAGAGAGGAGGGAAGAATGGTGTGGGCAATTTGGAAGCAGTAAGACTATTAATGCTGAGACTGTTTTAGAAAGGCAAATTCCTGGGATTATAGAGACCCTAGCAGACCTAGGGGATAGCCAAAGGCACCTTCAGAGCCTGGAGTGCAGTTTTCAATCGGGTGAAACTTTGACCTCCGGGCAATAAGTAATATGCTTGAGGGCAAGGTTCATGTTTTAATCTTCTCTGGGATCCCAGGAGAAAGCTCCGTGCAGTATGTGACACAGCATAAAGACTCACTATTTAACCTAACTGGTTTTAGAAACCACCAAACATTATTTGTAACTTATAGGAGAATAACAACCCTCCCCACAACCATGTAACCATAATCTCCATTTACTGAGCACCTGTTATGGGCCAGATGCTTTCTGCACATCATCTCCTCTAATCCTCACTAGAAGTCAGAGAGGCAGATGTGTTACAGTTACCTATAGGTCCTCAGGGAGGTGAAGTGACTTGCCCTAGGTCACACAGCAAATTACTGATAAAACTGGGATTAGCATTCAAGTCAGTCTGAATGCAAAGTCCATACTCCTTACATTCCACAGATGCCTGCCTCCAAGAGGAAAATTTTACTTTGGATCACAAATCAGAAGACTGAGAGTGATTTTATCCTGTGGTTCATAACTAGTCTCTGAAGAAGAGCAGAAAAGGTGAAAGGATTTGGATTTAGAACCAGAAATCCTGAGTTCAAGTCATAGTCCTGTTATGTACATGAGATGCAATCTTGAGCAAATAAAATAACCTCTCCAAGTCCATCTTCTTGTCCTTTAAAATGCCTGGCATACAAGGGTTATTTTCAAGAGCAAATGAGTTAGTGTGTATTCATTCATTAATTTAACAGCATATGCTGAAAGCCTTGGTAAACTGCAGAGTGCAAGGAATTATGAGTAATACCTTCTGGTTTGTTTATATAAAACCAAAACCAGTTCCAATACTTTATAGTCATGGATAATTTTCAAGAACGAAAAGAGAATTGTGACACTCAAGGCTGGAAAATGTGAGATTGGTGGTAGTAGGGAGTGGAAAGCACAACCTTTCCCACCACCTTTAACCCCGGTGGCATCAGCCAGCCATCCTCTGTGTCAAAGCAGTATGTACACTTCTCCCCCTGGCTACACAACATGATTTAGAGTTGCTTATGCATCTGCCTCTCCCACCAAACTGGAAGCTACAAGGGTCATAGGAACGGTGACTGATTAATCTCAGCACCCCAGCAGGTGGTCCATGGCCTGATGCAGGGCAGGGCTCATACAGGTATGCGGTTAACAGAATCCTTACAAGGGTACCACTTATAGCATGTTTGGTTCAATGACAATGGTGCTTTGATCTGTTTTGTTTTTTGCTCCTGAACAACTTTCATGTTTTTAAAAATCAGGGAATATACTGCCAAACTTCTACTGCATCATCTTCCAAATGGACTGGGGTAAAAGAGAATCAAGGAAACATGCCAGAGCTGGAGTTCATTCCTTCTGGCTTGTGAGGATGCAGTTTTGACCCAAAATACTTGATACCCATTTGGGAGCTCTCCCTACTCCCAGGTCAGTTGTTTTCCCAACTGTGCAAGGAGCACCTGAGCCACAAAAAGACGTCAAGGCTGTCAAACACCATAAAGCAGGAGGACCTCTCAGAGGAAAACATTCACAAACCTGCTCTGCAGAGCGAGTGTACATGTGGAATCACACCATTAAGATCTGGAGCTAGAAGAAATTGCTTAGCTCAATACCCCTATGGAAATGGCCCAAAAGGGGAAAGACACTTGTCCAAGGTCACACATCAAGTTAGTGCCAGAACCAGGACTAGAATCTGATTTCTGGGCCATTGCTTTTCCTACTTCACCCTCTGCAGGGCATTTTCAGAGATCACTAACATATTAATCTGCAAACCTCAGCTCCTGCTTCCCAGCAAGGCCTGAGTGTGAAAAAAAAAAACAAAAAACAAAAAACACTTTCTCCTCTTGGGATGCACCTGCATCTGGCTGTCTATTGCTCAGAAAGAACGAAGTGCAGGAGTGGAGCTCCTTATCAACAAAGCTCCTCTACCTCCTGGTCCTCTATTTTAAGTCCAGTGACCTATAAGCTGCCTTTCCCCCTCACCTCCAGTTGAGAGATGGCAAGCTGCCACAGAAACGGATGGTTTTTGGATCTCATCACCCAGGCTGGATTAGATTATGAAAAGGACTCTTCCTGGAAGAAAGTGGACGCTTGATCAGTGCAGACACAAGATCTATAGGCAACAGGTGAGGGTAAGTGAAAGCACCTTCCTGAACTACTGGACTCACCTCACTGGGCCTTTCTTGCCAGCCCAACAATCAAGAGGAGCTGGATACTCCCTCTGGTGAACCCCTACTGGATTTTATTCCCTCACTTAAGCTTTTGTTTGCTGGTATGCAGGTTCCATGTCTACACAGTGCCAGATCATTCTATGTAGAGTACCAAGCCTGTACAGATGCCCCCAGCAGAAGAGAAACTCCTCCCAGATAATGTTGGGCCGTGTGCTTATTAAACTCTTATCCTTTCCATAATGCTTTGCTTTTTATAAAAACCCATACATACTGCACTACCACATGGGAAAGGTTCCTTTTATATCAGTTACTCATATTTTCCCATTTATTTAAGCTATTAAAATTCATGCAGATATTTTATAAGCCATCAGGATTCGGTGCCTGGTATTACTGAATGTTTAATAATAAACTAAACAGAAGAAATCAGAGGGTTAAATGATGACTGCAATTCCTGTAATGACTTAATTAAATTTTTATGGAGTACATAAACTATGATGTCATTTCTAGCCAACCATGGCTCTGCTTTCCCAGCATGTCACAGGGTGGGAGCACTCAATAGGAGGCTAGGCTAAATGAGCAGCAGGTCTCTGCTGAAATAGGGAGGGGAGTAAGGCTCATGTAACACACTCAATAAATTATCCGTTCATTTTTAAACAAAGTCCATGAGTTATAATATATTTGCCATGCACTTTTTATGACATAATAAAAATGTTACCTTAAGGATTACTTAACACATACTACAAATGTTATAGCAGAGGCAGGCACAAGGGGCAAAGAAAACAAACATGAGCAGGCCAGGGACGGGTCCTGGAGTTTATGTCCCAAGGGAACAGTGTAGTATATTAAAAAGGGAATGCAAAAAAAAAGGGGGAAGGGATGCAAGAGTTCAGGGTTACTAATCAGCAGATTAATGAATGACACAACCAACAGGGAACACAAGCAATAAGGAATCTTGCAAAGCACATGTTCAATTAATGTCGTATTCTCAAGGAGGAATATTAGCTTTAAAGAGATGCCAGTTCATTTGAGGCCAATTCTCTGCCCCTTTTCCCCTTTTTACTGTTGCAGCTCTTGAGGACATTTATGTAACTGTTTAACAGAGGAACCAGACTATGTGAATAGAGGGACTGACAGGAGATCAAGTTTTAAGTTCTCCATAAGCTCTAGAAGGTTCTTCAAGATATGTCCTTGATATCTTTCCTGCCTCACCTCCTCTTGCCTCCCCACTTTCATCTAAGAGTTGAGTCTGCAATTTCCACAGCTATGTCATATTCTCTGATGTCAGCCACACTGCTGCCAGGATTCCTTTTCTTTCTCTACTGAAGCAAGGGATACTAACACCTTATCTTCTAAGACTTAGCTCCCAAACTATATTCTCTACAAAGCCTCTCCTCTCCCCAATCCACAGGTGCCACAAAAGTGATTAAAATCCAGAAACAGGTCCCATAATTCACTGCTACCAAGTGCCAAGAGCTGTGCTTAGAGTTTTAGCTCACTTGATGCTTCCCAATGACTCTATGGCACAGGTACTGCTATTATCTCTTTAGAAAAGAGGAAGCTGATGTCTGGAAAAGTTAAGGCTACTCAGCTAGGAACTAGTAGAGTCAAGGTTAGAAGACAGAGCAGTACAACTCCATTGATTATCTAAGTCACCATAAATAATGTGGCTATCCTTCATGTGCCCCACACCTCAGCTTAACTGTAGAGGCAAAACAAAAAATGCCAAAGTGGTCTTGGGTAAACACAACTCAGAAACTCCCAATTCCACTGGTAGTTAGAGACAGTGTCATCAGACACCCCTCGTATAGGCCCAGCACCACTCCTGGGAAAACTGGGGAGAAGAAAAATGGGTGCAACTATGGTGAGGGGAGGGTGAATCAAAGAAGATGGGTATAGAAAACATAAGAAGTGATACAGGTAAGAATAGCTTTTTAAAATAATTTTTTAAAAATTACCTTTATATTACCTTTAAAATTACCTGTATTCTTACCTGATACAGGTAAGAATGCCCTTGATATCTTTGGGAGTGAAAGATTTGGGAGTCTCTGAGTTGTGTTTACCCAAGACCACTTTGGCATTTTTTGTTTTGCCTCTACAGTTAAGCTGATTCTTATCTGATACAGGTAAAAATCCTGATACAGGTAAGAATAAGCTTTTTAAAATAAATTTTTAAAAATTATCTTTATAAAGGTATATATATATACCTTTAAGGTAATTTGTATAAATTAAAGGTAATTTTATAAATTACCTTTATACCTTTTTAAAAATTACCTACATATTTTCTTTTTTTAGTTGTCAATGAACTTTTATTTCATTAATTATTCATATGCGGTGTTGAGGATGGAGCCCAGGACTTCACACATGCCAGGCAAGCGCTCTACCACTGAGCCACAACCCCAGCAAGAATAAGCTTTAAGATTATTGCTTGAGGCAAAGGTGCTAACAGCAACAGAATAAGAATTTGTTGGAGTGAATGAATGACAAAGGGTAACTATTGCTGAAGAATAAGGAATACATCAAATTCATCATAAAGAGCAATGCAATGTACGATTGCAGGTCGTGTTTTCGTCATCGTTTTAGTAGACATCACCAATGCTATCAACACTTTGCAGCAACACCATGTGCTGTGGGCAAGTGGTAACAGGCTAATGTGCACTGAAAATCAGCTGGCCTATTTCATTTTAATGTTAGAAATTAGCCCACTGTGAAATATTATATGGGATACATACAAGTGGGGTAAGAATAGATAGATGAGAGAGAAGGGTACAAAGAACAGATACAAAAGTATACACGTAACCCACTTAGTTACATCAGGACTAAAAGATTTACTGAGGGTCTTTTAGTACTAACCAAAAGGTACAAACAAAACTCCACCGGTAGGTGTGCATATGTGCATGAGTTCACATATTAGGCAGTTCCAGAGAAAAATGTCAACAACAACAAGAAAGAAGTGAAATATAACAAAATATGACAGATGAGTAACTTCAATTTCTTCTTCCCTTTTTTGAAACCGATGTGAAAACCTGGGTAAAACATATGTTGGTTGTGTTGAAAGGTCAACCTAAACAAAACGTGGCATGATCCTTTTTATTTATTTATTAGTTGGAGATTGACACGATGCCTTTATTGATTTATTTATATGTGGTGCTGAGGATTGAACCCAGTGCCTCACACGTGCTAGGCAAATACTCTATCACTGAGCTACAACCCTAGTCTGCATGATCCTATATAAATCCAATTTTAAAACATCATTTCAAACTTTTAATGTACCAAGGAGGCTTGCTTTAAAAAAGAAGTCCCTTATTTGCTTATTTTTTGTTATTTGCTTCTTTGCTTAATTTTGTTGCTTGGAATCCATGCATTCAAAATCTGCAGTGTCTGATAAACATCCTGAAAAATACGGTATGTGGTTCACAGGCAGAACTACAGAATCAGGAAACCTTAATTTCTGAGTGGTCACAAAGAAGGAGTCCTGGGGCTGGGGTTGTAGCTCAGCAGTAGAGTGCTTGCCTAGCACGTGTGAGACACTGGGTTCCATCCTCAGCGCCACATAAAAATAAATTAAAAAAGTATTGCATCCATGTACAACTAAAAATATTTTTTAAAAAAGAACAAAAGTCCTTTCCATAGGTTTGTTAAATAGCAAAGCAAAAAGAAAGATGGCTGTCCTCAGAAATTACAGCCATTTATCCAGTTGACAAGGCATTTGAATATATCAGAGTTAAGTCCATGGAAAGCAGCTAATGAGGTATATTAAGGTCCTAGGAAGACCAACTATCATACCAGTTTAATTTTATTCAATGTCAGGACATAAAGATAAAGGGAATATAGTAGCTATAACCTACTTTGATTTCTGGAAGCTTTTGCTTGATTCCTGTGTGACAAATCCCATGAATACTCCAGGTAGTGAGGTCAACACTTGGCTTGAAAGAATCACTGTTTTAACAAAAAATTGATGGTATAGAGTTCTAAAGGAAGCAATCATGGGGCTTTTATTTAAAATCTGTACTGAATAATGGTTATCATGGTGGTGTTGGTAATGATTATGCATTGTATTTGCTCTGATAATCTTCTCATGTTTATGATCTTATTTGTGTCTCACAACAAAAAGCTTTGCCTCCAGTAACTCATAGCTTAAATGCTATTCTTGTCCTGGTTCTATTAACAAGGAAACAGAGCTCAAAAATGTTAAGTGGCTTGCTCCCAAATCATACTCTACTTGTAGTGGCAGCAACTGGAACTTTTAACTCATACGGCCGGTACTACCTTTCTGTTTCTGATGAGTTATATAAGAAATGAACAATCACACAAGTTCAAAGCTAAAATAGCTAATTTCTATATACTGTAATACAAGAATAAAGTGGAAATAATCAAATTGTTCGCAGAATTATCCTAAAAACAAAAGGAGATTCAACAAAGTACAGAAGAGTCTGCCGAGACCAAAATAAATACATAACAGATTGGAGGGAAGATCTGGTGGTAGGCATATTAGAGACCCACAGCAAAATTCTGATCATCAACTAATAAATCAGAAATGTGGAAAGGAAACCATAATTGGACACATTAAAAGAAAAGCTGTATACAAAGATCAAAGTGTTTTCTCTCCTCTATTATTGTAATAGTTATAAACCTTTCTTTTAACTATTAAAAACACAGAAAAGGGGGTTGGGGCTGTAGCTCAGTGGCAGAGCGCTTGCCTAGCATGTGTGAGGCACTGGGTTCAATCCTCAGCAGCACCACATAACAATTAATGAAGTAAAAGTTTAAAAAAAAAAACACAGAAAAACCAGAGAAATTTCAAAGAATATTCAATAAATATGGCTGCAATGGGCTGGCACTGGCCACAGGCCAGGGCACTCAATTCCTACAACCAAGAGAAGTTCCAGACTGCTTCATGGATTGGCCTGGTTGCCTGCATCATCAGTCTCAACAGATCAGTATATCTCAGAATTACTCTTATGTTATGTGAGATGATATTTTCCCCCACCCCCTCCCCTTCCTTAGGTCAGTGACCTACTTTTCCCACCACATGAGTTGGAAAGCTGCTGATTCTGGAATTCTATCCCCTCTTCACAGAGATGGGCATATAGCCCAAGATGACTAATCAGACTCTTACATCAGAAGAGTAGAGACAATCAAAGATAAAAGGCAGTTAAAGTTCTGTCACCCCAAAAAGACTGCATATAAGTTCCTGTTACTAATATGAGGGTCCTTAGTTGTCCTGTATCTTTCCTTTCTGAAGCCTGCTCTTAAACTCTCCTTTCCATTCTGTGGGCTTTGGTTACCTTCCAGTAAATTCCTTTGCTTAAATTAGCTTAAGTCAATCTCTGTTGCTTGCAATCAATGGATATAATATCATTCATCAGTTCATTAAAAACTAACATTGGCTAACATTTGTTGAGGGCATACCATGCACCAGAAACTGTACTAAAAGCTTTTTATATGTTATCTCTTTAGTTTTCACAATAATCCTAGAAAGGGGATGTTTTATAGAAAAGGTATCACTTTGTTTTTCTGTGCAGCTGCAGAAGTCTTCCCAATTTTTTCTGCTTTTTCCTTCATTTTCACCAGAACAAGCACTGTGCTACTTTAACAATCTGTTTAGAGGCTGACAACTCCCCACTTTCTACCCCATTAGGCTGTGAGCTTCTTGAGGGCAGCAGCTCAGCACACATCAGTAGAACAAGTCGATGTTTTCATCATATCACTTCTGGTAGTGTGATGTCCAAGCACTTTCAGTCTTCAAGAAAGTTCCCTGAGTACAAGAATTTCAGAAGTGGCTGAGTGAGTCAACATATGTGCTGCTTTCCTGGTTTTCAAACACAACTCTCCTCTGGCTGAGAAGGTCCAATTGCCATGGTTTGTCTGTCCTCACTCAGCCTCTGGAATCCCACACCCTTCTCAAATCCATCTCTTTCACTGAAATACTCTCAAGGTCACCTCCAGTTATATTATTACCACTTGCTAGAGTCCTAGACACACTCATTCAGAAATCTAAAGTCAAGAGGAGAGCTTCTAGCTGAACAGAGCAGGACCTCTGCAACTGTCAGGCTCCCTCTAACCAGATGATAGTCAACTAACTCTCAAAAGTAAACTAATTAAACATCAAACAACTACCTTTCAACCCAGTCTGCTCTATAACAAGTGCCGAGGAAGAATAATAGGAAACTTTCGAAGGAGTATCTTTCTGTTCATTTATCAAGTTTAAGAAAGGGCTAATGGCCTGCTAACAAGTAATAGTATACGAAAGTTTGGGTTTGGTTTTCTATTGTGATATACAAGATTTGGAAAGTGAAAATAGTTTAATTTGTTAGTGATTACTAATGGCCAATAATCAGGGTAGAACCAATTAGGACAATTACCTGAAATGTAAGCAAAAGATAATTCCATTCACACCAACAAGAATGGCTATAATTTAAAGGAAAAAAAGTGTGGGCAAGGAAGTAGAAAAGCTGGAACCCTCATATGTCGCTGGAGGGAATGTAAAATGGTGCAGCCACTGTGGAAAAGAGTTTGGTAGTTTCTCAAAAGGTTAAACACAGACGTACTCTATGACTCTGCAATACTACTCTACTCTTAAATCCAAAAAGAATACAAGAAGGCACTGGAATAGATACTTGGACACCACTGTTCACAGTAGCATTATTCACAATAGCCAAAAAGTGGAAACAACCCAAGTATCCATTGACAGATCAACAGATCAACAAAATGTGGTGTCTACCTATGGTGGAACATTATCCAGCCATAAAAAGATATGAAGTTTGATATATCATGGATGGTCCTTGAAAACTTACACTAAGTAAAAGAAGTCAAACATACAAGGACAAATACTATGTGATTCAACTTATATGAGGTATTTAGGATAGGCAAATTCATAGACACAGAAAGAAAACAGGGTATCTGGAGTTGAGGACAGGGAGAATCGGGAGTCATTATTTAACAGGTAGTTTTGTTGGGGATGATGAAAACGTTTTGGGTAAAGATAGTGACAATAATTATACAACACTTTGTACTTAATGTCATTAAATTGTACATTTTCAAATGGTTAAAAAGATAGATACTGTAATGTATACTTTACCAGAATAAAAGAAAATTCATACTACAAATAGTTCTACTCAAGTAGGTATTTCAATCTGTGGCTTAACTCTTGTGTGTAACACACTTACCCATTCTTCACAGTATTACCAGAAGTCATTTCTTTCCCTTGCTAGACCACCAGCTGTCTGGATGCAGATTCTATATTTCTTGCATAATTGATAAGCATGAATTGAGTGTGTGCTATATTCTAGGCATTGCAGGATGTATGGAGGTAAAATGATGAATAAAATACTCATTCTCAAAAAGTTCATGGTCTCAGGTGGAAGTCATACCTAGCATACTATGTAAAAAATGCCAATGGTGTGGGGACTGAAAGGCTTCAGAGAAGAGGTAAACATGCCTTATGCCTGTGTAGATGGCAAACAGGTTTGTTCAGAGTGGTATGAAGAGCCACAGAGAGAGGAACAGTTTGGTATTTTCAGAGAAAAGTTCTTAACTAAGAGCTCATGGTGGACTGAAATAGAAGGTAGAGCCCAAGAGGCAGATTGTGTTGTCTATAAGTGGCCCTAAGTGCCACATGAAGGAAAGACAGGAAGGGCTCTAAGCATAAAAAAACACACAGGCGGAGATTTACTTTTGAAAAGTAATCCTATAAACTCTGCAAGGGGGTGAGGTGCACGACCAGAGGCAGGAACCCCAGGAAGGCTGTGCAATAGTTTAGGTTAGAGTTGGTAAGGAACTGAGTCAATGTAAGTGGAAACGGTAGTAAAGAGTAAGTACATTCAAGAAAAATATCTAGAGCAGGATCAATAGGATTGGGTTATCAAGTGGAGGAAAAGGAGGAAGATGAGGCCATGACTTACATACAATCAGACCTCACTGAAGAAAGCGAAGAGACAAAAAGAAAGGTAAGGTGAAGAAAGAATGCAACCAGTATATGCAATTGGACACTGATGACTTTTTGACCCCAGCAGAACTAAGTGTAGACAACAAGTCTTACAGAGTTTCAGCAATCACTGTGCCCCCAATGTCTCCTGTGTGGTGGTAATGGAAAATCTTACTTGGACAAGATGTAATATGAGCAAGATGTGTATTTAGCTTGAGCCCGGCAGGCATCTCTGGGGGAGTAGGGGCACAGCACACTGAGTCTAGGAGTCCGAACCTCCTTTCCAGTAATTTGTTCACTACATGTTACTAGATGTCATTTCTCTGGGTCCTCTGCATTCTACCTGAAGCCATGAAGTCTGACTCCTGGCACTGAGAAGATGCAGACAAACTCAAGTTTCTAGAGACATTTGCAGGCTCCTAATTGCACCCTGGGCCTTGTGATTGCATTTATGAGTGCAAAAAAACTGCAGGCACAACTTTGCTGTTTTAATGATTTTTCTATTAAATGTAGACTGGGCAGACTGGGTACAGTGGAAAACTACAGGATGCTTGTTCCCCATCACTGCTGGCCACCTCAAATGCATAGACATGGGAGCCAATAGATGAAAATAGATAATCAATAAGTAAGCGAGTTCTTTTCTAATGGAGTTGAGGTTATATCACTTGTCATAGATGCTGAGGACCTAAACACCAAGAGGACAAGGCAACAATGAGATCACCAGCCTCAATATCCTTTTCTACTCAGCAGTCCTAAAATAGATACATGTCACCCATATTGGACAAAATCTAGTCCCTTACCATATTGAGGTTCCTAACTCCTTCATCTCACAGCCCTGCCTTCTCCTCTTCCAGCAATGGGGAGAAGAGAAGCAGCCACCCTAATGAACCAAATCACAGTTAACTGATGACCCAATTGAGACACAGTAGGCCAGACCAAAGTCTGAAGTCCAAATAGTAAAGCAAACATTTCACTGTTTACCACAGGCCACAGGATGTTTATCTTCATTACTGTGTCCTTACTGCTTACCATTCAGAGGAAAACAATTTCCAAAACACTGACCCGACGGTAATCTGAGCAGGAAGTGGTTCCCTGCTGTGAAGATGAGGAAACAAAGGCCCAAAAGGGTCAGTGACTTGTTCAGAAGTCACTCAGCTAATAAATGGTCAACATGTCCACAGAAACAAAATCTTTGATATCTAGCCCAACACTGTTTGTTTGAGACAGGGTTTCACTATGTTCTTCTGAACTGCCTTGAACTCCTGGGTTCAAGTGATTCTCCTGCCTCAGCCTCCTGAATGCAGGGGCAATATTCTTTTAAGGCTCAAACAGACTTGCCATTCAGTTGAAGAGTTCTGTAGAAGTATCCTAGGAATGACTGAACTGGATCCTGGCAGAAGTGATAAGATCACTCCGACCTGAGTGGAGAGAAGCCCCAGAGTGAGGCAAGGAGTGAGGTTCAGATACCCCTAAAATGAAACTGATACTTGGTCTTATGAACTCTGTTAGTCCCATCCCTAAGGATAATTCTCTTTTTTTGTCTTTTTTTCAATAAAATGCAGCTTAAAGGGTATTACATCCAAATGAAAGAAAAAAACATCTAAAATGCTATCTCTGTTAGAGAGCCCTCTTTGGTGGTCTGTATTCAAGTCCCAACTTAGGCCTAAGAAATGGGCTAGAATTTAAGTTCAGGCCCAGGAGCAGTTTCCTCACCTTGTGACTCTTAATCACTCTGATCCTCAGTTTTTCCCTTCAAAACTATGCCAGATTGCCTTTCCTTTTTCTTTTTATATTAACATGCGAGGAAAAATGCTTAACATTAAGTAACAAAATGAATAACAGTACTAAGTACCTAACTCTCCAGCAGTGCTGAAAGAGCCTCATGCAGAAACTCCTTTAACCCTCACAGTGCTGTAGGATGTGAAGGGGCAGACAGCCCTATTTTATGGAGAGGAAACTGAGGCACAGAGATTAGGTACCTTGCCTAAGGACACAGGGCTGGGGTGGGATCTGAGCCCCAGTCTGGCTTGTGTGCATGAGCACTCAAACACACTGTGACGCTGCCTTGGAAAGGAAGTAATGAAGACAACCCACTCCTCGACTTAGAGGTGGGGTTAGAAGTCTCTGTCCTCCCCTCAGCACCTGCGGACCCTGCCTACTCTCCCGCCCTCTCCTCCCATCACACTCAGACCTGGGGTAGGACAGCTTTTCTAGGAAGCCTGCAGGAAAAGCAAATCAAAATAGTAGATGAACTCATATCTTACCTGTTCATCTATTTAGGTTGGATCTGAACCTAGGAAAGATTCAACTCATTTCTCCTCTTGGCATAAACTAGATTGCAAGTCCTATAAAATCACTTCTCTCTGGTATACACCACCAATAGCATTTAGGGATTAATTAGCACATAGTAAGGGACAAAAATGTTCCTTGAATAAATAAATGAATAAATGAAACAATCCTTAAGAGAGCCATACAAATTAATGCTGCTACTGAACCTAGAAGAAAATAGTCCATAATGCCCTCACTAAATGTATATTCTATGCTGTCCATGAATCGAAAACTGTTCTAGGAGTTGAGGCTACAGCAATAAAGAGACAGTTCTAGAAAGGGGAGGAGGGAATACAAGAAGCAAAATGAATCAATAAACTACACAGGATGATAGGTGGTAATTTAGTGCTATTGCCCTAATCCTGCCATTCAAGGTCCCTAAGACCAGCACTGCCCAGTGCCATGTAGGGTATATAAATATGGGGACAGAATAGGAGCCCATGCTGCTAAAAGGCAGCAACAGAACAAGGGATACTTACTGGTGGCTTTACTATAAAATTCTGGAGGACAAGATCACATTTTGGTCCCCTGTGTATCCCCAGGCAATAAAATGCATACAGCAGGCAATGAGTGAGCTTTTCATGATGGCGTAGGGCCTCTGGGACTGTGAGGGAAGAAGCTGGTCCCCATGTGCACCACTGCTCTCCACCACCAAGAAAGGACAAGAAAGGAGCAAGAAAAACCTTCCAAAGATGGAGGCTCTTCTTTGGCAGGTGACTCACCTTGGAACCTAAAGCATAGTAGACATAAACACCTTCTGAGTTTGAAAGAGAAGGGGGATAGCCATAAATATTTGCAGTCAAAGCATCAATGACAACAGGGTTCATTTGAAATCCAAAGAATCTTAGCAAAAGGACATGGGGCAGGGTTGAAAAGGACTGGAGTGGGGGATGCTTAGAAGGCCACTGAGGGCTTAGTGGGAATCATTTTTTTCTCCCCAAGTAACCTGCACAAACCACAAGTCTGCTGATTCTTAACCCCAGCAGCTAAACTGCCCAAGGCCTAGAAAAAGAGCAACACACAGTTTACACCTTTTATTATTCTGATTGAAATGTCTCTCCTGGGGGTAGAAAGAGGTCAAAAGTCCAACAACAAAAATATATGTCTTCATAAGTCATAAGCAAAGTTGCATTACAACAGACAGTTCGAAAAAAAAAAAAAAAAAGCCACAGTGAACAGGGCAGAGTAGGAGGTGTTAGAAAACTCACTCCAAATAATTTATTCACTGGGAACCACAAAGGGCTTTCCCAAGAACAGCAAAAACACCATTAATTTCTCTAGTACCCTCCTTTCAAAGGGCTCCAAACACTTCACACATAGAATTTTAAATTGTCCTCAAAGGCTCCAAAATAAGGGGTTACTATTTCCCTATATACAGATGTAGAAACTAAAGCATTCACATCCACCCTGCTCTGCCCAAGTCATCCTAATGGATCAGACCAACACCAACTGAGTACAGTTAGGCTGATCAGGAGACCCAGTCAGACTGATCAGGAGATAGAAAGACAAAAGACATGGTCACCATCCTCCAGAAAACCAGTTCAATAGGGCACAAGGGTTGAATACAACACACCCTTTATGTGTATATGAGGTGCTTTTGGAAAGGTCCACATACAGCACTTTGGGACCTATTTATCAGTGCCTAATATACATGGAGCACTGTGCTAAGTCATGGAAAAAGAATGGAGATAAGGAGAGGCGAAGAGATTTATGCAGGGTCTCAAGGCCACATGGTGGCAGAGGTGGGTTAAGAACCCAGGTCTGTCTGGCTACAAAGTCCATGTGATGGGAGGTGACTTCTTAGGAAACTGGAAGCTGACTCCTGGATTTTTTAGCACCAAATTTCCTTCCCTTAGGGTAAACAGCAGAAACACACAAAGGTCTTCACTAGATTTTGGCCCATTTCCCTGGCCCAGAATTATATATGCATTACTAATCTGTATTCTTCAATAGGGACAACTTCCCAAGGTCAAGATGCAAATGGCAGGCATGCTTTCCAAAAAGGAACAGAGCTCTCTCTGGACAAAGAGCTGAAAAGTCTTGAGCCCTTCTTGTTCCTTTGGTGAGCAATGAATATGGATCAGAACCCTATGGTGCAGGATCCTCTGACTGACTTTAACAGAAGATCTACAGACTACAGGAGCAATCATGGTGGCCAGGTGGCAAATGCAACATAGCATCCTTTGCTCAGAGCTCAACTCCTGCAGGAGAAGGAGCCCTCAGCCGGAGAACCCTGAAGAAGGGCATTCTATGGTGACCACTCTGCAGACCTCACCTCATGGTATTCTCTGCCTGTTTTGCCACAACTCCATTGTGGAGGCCAAGGGAGAAAGTGCCAGACTTTGAGGAAGGAGAGCCGAAAGGGTAGCAAGCTACAGTCCCCAGGCCAGACAGGTTACAGAGAACATGGCCAGCTCTGGGAAATGCCTGGGTTTCAGCAAGGGCCAGGTTAATAAACAGTTCTATTTTAAGCCCACAGAATTTCAGACAGATGGGGGAAGCAGAAGGTCCTCCAAAGTCTGTGAGCAAAGTTGAGCCTAGAACTAGGGAAGCTGAATTTCTAGTCTAGCATTTAACTCAAGGCTTCCTTTGGTAATTGTTTTAAATCTTAATTTCAACCTAAGAAAACAACAAAAACCCTTTGATGGAGCTAGCTACTAATTATCTAATTTAACATAAGTGGCTCACTCCTATCAATAGATAGGCTACTTCATTAGCTTGCTCACTCATTATTATTTAAATTCTGCCTACTTAAAAAAAAAGGAGGGGGCTGTAGCTCAGCGGTAAAGCATGCATGAGGCACTGAGTTGGATCCTTAGCACTACATAAAAATAAATAAGGGCTGGGGATATAGCTCAGTTGGTAGAGTACTTGGCTTGCAAGCATAAGACCCTGAGTTCAATCCCTAGGCATGGCAGAACAAAAAGAACAAAAAGTGTGTTTGATGGTCAGAAGGGTTTTGAAACCAATCAGATCTGGCCTTGTGACTTCCTACAGTGGCCATAGGCAAGGGCTCTAACGTTTCTGCCCCTTGGCTCTCCTAATCTGTAAAACAGGGACACACTCAACCCTATCTCAAGGTAACCTGTAGGGATTAAATGAGGTGATGTCTGCAAAATACCTGACATAGAGTTTGGCCCATACAAAGAATGCATCTCAACCAAAACAAAAGTCAAATTAAAGTGTGCATATGAAAGAAAGGAGATAATGAATAATTCTATCAAAATATCTAAATAAGGGGAGCTCTGTGCTTTCTGGCTGTCATGGCAAAAAGGAAAGCAGGACTGTTCCCATTCTCATTGTTTAATGAAGGGAAGTGTGTAAATTCATCAGGACAGATAATGTTCTCTTTTTTTTTCTGGTACTGAGAATTGAACTTAGAGGCTCTTAACCACTGAGCCATATTCCAAACCTTATTATATTTTATTTTGAGACAGGGTCTCACTAAGTTGCTTAGGGCCTCATTAAGTTGCTGAGGCTGGCTTTGAACTTGCGATCCTCCTATCTCTACCTCCTGAGCTACTGGGATTACAGTGGAGCACCACTGCACGCAGCAGATAAAGTTCTTAATGCTCAATGCAGAGAGGCACACATACCCGAGAGTGAATGTGTATGCACATGCACATGCATGCACGTGCACACATACATGCACTTTTACCATTTCTCCAACAGGAACAGGGCAAATGGCTCTCCAGAGTCCTACTGCCCCTCTGACACCACAACACTGCTGCCTACAGTAAAGGACTGCAAGAGTTAAAACATTTCTGTGCCAATATTTTAAGAGTGCAGAAGGTTCCAAATTACATGTAAAATAAACAATGCCAGACTGTGAAAACTCTTGGCTGCAATGTTCTCTGATGTTAACAAGAGTTTCTTTATTACTGTAACCTTTCAGAAGTGAATAAAAATTATTTCTCTGCCCTAGTTTTGCCCTCCAGTAAAAGGGAAGAGAACAGTGACCATGGAAAGAGCTGTACAATGACCCCTCGTGAAGGCTGCGGGGCTGGGAAGGGGTGCTGAACAAAGCCTTCCATGTATGTTTCTAGTCAAATTTATAAATTTAGTTTGGGCTGTGCTGATCATATTGTAAAATTTTACATTCCTAATATTTTTATGTAACTAAAACCCTTAGAGGGATAAGAGGGCAGTTGCAAGAACCCAAAATGAGCTTGTGCTACAAAGAAACCCAAATCTTGACCAAGGTTCCTCAACAATTCAATGAACCTCCTTACTCAGAAATTGAGCCTAAAGTACCAAAGTGCCCTAAAACAAAACAAAACAAAACAAAACAAAACAAAACAGGGAAGAAGATCCACATATGGCCAGAACTTTTATAAAAATGTTATTTTGCAGACTCTTGATGTGTCTATAAGTATTAGACACGCAGAAAGTTATCAAAATGGAGCTAATATGGATAAAGAGAATTTGCTTTCTCCATTGCAGGAAAAGGGAAAAAGTCACTAAATAAATCAAAAAGTTCTCTGCCCTCGCATACCACTCTGGCTTTATCCACCCTGGTCCCATTTGAAAAGCTCTTCTAGTCTAGCAAATAGCCACTTTTCCTGAAAGATCCAATCCAAATGTCATCTACCCTGAGCTATTCTCCTCTGGGCATTCCGAACAATTTTAAAACACTATAATTTCTTAATATTATAATTATCTGTTTATACATTTGCTGTCTCCTACTAGACCTGGGAGTCAGGGATAATATCTCAGCCATCCTTGTATCCCCAGTGCTTAGCATAGTACCTGGAAGCTAGCAGGCCACAATAAAATGGATGGCTAGATGGATAAAACCTTGTTTGTGTCTGGGAACAGAAATCAGCCAGAGAATGATGAACTGCTAAAAAAACAGAACACAAGCTCTGGGATTTAACACAAGGCTAGCTTTTCAGACTTTCACAGAGTTGCAGAATGCTAAGTCTGGAAGAGCATGTAGAAATCATCTAACTTACCTCCCCAGAGAGGTGAGGGGATCTGACTTATTCAAGCTTACCCAGAGAGTGGCCAGACTGGCCAGAATTCCTTCCATTATACCACACTGTCCTTTCTTATTACAGTCTGAAATGGTGGATATGAATGTTTCTTTCCTGGCAGGATGAGAAATGTGATTACAACTACATATTATGGAAATAGTACTTCATTATAAGCAAATGAACTTTGGATATCATGCTAGGAATCCAAATCACTTGATAAAAGATACAATATCTGAGTTCCTCAAAAAAGCTAACAAATAGCCACCGTAGGACCCAACTATCCCCAAGAGAACTGGACACATGTTCAGATGAAAACTTGTATATCAATATTCATAACAATATTCATAAAGCTAAAAAGTAGAAAAAACCCAAGTGTCCAATACTTAAGAAACTGTGATACACCCAGACAATAGACCATCCATATAAAGGAATGAAATACTGAAATATGCTACAACAGGGATGAACCTTGAAAACAGTATGCTAACTAAAAGGAGCCAAAATTAAAAGGTTGTTTATTATATTATTCCATTTATATGAAATGTCCAGAATAGGTAAATTCATAGGGAGGCAAAGTAAAAGCCTGGGGAAAGGAGGGATGAGGAGTGACTGCTAACGTACACAGGGTTTCTTTCTGAGGTGATAAAAATGTCCTGGAATGGGCTGGGTGTGTAGCTTAGTGGTAGACACTTGCTTGCATGTGGGAGTCCCTGAGTTCCATCCCCAACAACACAAAGGAAGAAAGAAAAGAAGAAAGAATTCTGGAATTAGATAGTGTGATGGCAGTGTAACACTGTGAATTTGCTAAAATGGTGAATATTACGGTGTTTTGTTTGGTTTGGGGGCAGGTACTGGGGATTCAACACAGGGCACTCTACCACTGAGCTATACCAGCAGCCCTTTTTAATATTTTGAGACAGGGTGGCCTCACACGAGCCTCTAGCCTCAGTCTTCCAAGTCACTGAGATTACAGGTGTGCAGCACTGTACCTGGCAAATATTATGCTATATGAACAATATCTTAATTTTTTACTTTATTTTGGTACTAGGGGTTGAACCCAGAGGAGCTTTATCACTGAGCCACATCTTCAGCCTTTTTTATTATTATTTTTTTGAGATAGGCTCTCACTATCTAAAGTTGCTTAGGGCCTCACTAAATTGCTGAAGCTGGCCTTGAACTTGTAATCCTCCTGCCTCTGCCTCCCAAGTCACTGGGATTATGGGCGTGTACCACCACACCAGTCTCTTAATTTTTTTAAGTGGAAAAATGGAATCTCTGCCCTCTAGGAACTAACAATCACACTGGAGAGGAATAGACAAACTGAAATGCTTAAGGATCACAGATTCAGTGCTATGTGACATGTGTTATGGAAGTTAGAGGGAAACAGAAGCAACACTTGACTACTGATATGGAGAGACTGACCTGAATTATCTGGGTGGGCCCTAAATGCAATCACATATATTCTTACAAGAAAGAGGCAGAGGGAAATCTGACCCAGACAGAAAAATATGAAGGCAGAGATTGCAGTGATGTAGCCACAAATCAAGGAATGTCGGCAGCCACCAAGCTGGAAAGGGCAGAAAACAGATTCTCCCCTAGAGCCTCCACAAGGAGCTCTTTTGATTTGATTATTTGATTGCAGTTCAATATTTGATTGCAGTTCAATATTTGATTGCAGTTCAGTGAAACTGATTTTTGCCTCCAGCACTATGGGAGAATAAATCTTTTTTTGTTTTAAGCCAAGTTTGTGGTGATCTGTTACAGGTGCTCAAGGAAACTAATATTACTAATCTTTCTGAGCCTTAGCTTCATCACCTATCAAATGAGGATAGAAGTACTACCTATCTCAAATACTACCTCTCTCACAGGTAAGATTGTTTTAAGATGTGGTAAATTTTAAATGGTGCTTGTAAAGTGTGTGGCAAAGAGAAAGCATTCAATAAATGGTAGATATTCCTATCTGAGAACTTCATTCTGCATTAAGCTGACATTTCCAATTTTCATGTGGCATTAGTGCATGCTCATACCCTGCCCCTCCTAGCACAGAGAGTTGTAAGAACTGTCAATTAGGAGACCCGAGTTCTCTTCTGTCAGTTTCTAATTTATACTTAGCTCTCCCAGCTTCTCCATCAGTTAAAGGATAGGATCAGTTAGGCACTGTGGCACATGCATGCCAGTAGTACCAGCAACTTGAAATGCTAAAGCAAGAGGATAACAAGTTTGAGACCAGCCTAAGCAACTTAGTAGGACCTTGTCTCAAAAATAAAAAATGAAAAGGACTGTGGATGTAGGTGAGTAGAGCAGCACCCCTGGGTTCAATTCCCAGTACCACAGGGGAAAACAACAACCACAACACAAAGATAAGATCAGATGAGGAGCAGCGATTCTCAAACTGGAAGATTTGTTAAAAGAAAAAAAAAAAATTACTGCATCCTATTTGCAAAGTTTCATATTCAGCAGATCCAGGATGTAACCCCAGAATCTACATTCTTAACAAATTCTCAAGTGCTGTTAAGGCTGCTGGTTTGGGGACCATGATTTGAGAAATCTCCAAACCAGAATATTTCAAGGTTCCTTTCCAATTTTAAGTCTAAGATTCCTCAGGAACATGCAACAGATACAGCACTCAAGTAATAAACACTGCTATGCCATGCTGGGATAGCCTTAAAACTAACTTCTTTTGCTGGGAGGGTGATCATGAGGTACATGGTAAAGACTAATTTTAACTTCTGAACTGCGCAGAACAAGAAATCTGAAGCAATGGTGGGAACAGGAAGAGGCTGTTCCCTTATCCCACAAGCTGGCCCCATTTTAATTTATCTTAATCCCACCTTTCTGCCTTTCCACCAGACCCCACCCCCATTCCCTCCTCTAGAAACACATCTAGGTGTCTCCTGAATTCATTTATTGGCTTTGCAATGCACAGTATAATACCACCTTTGTTAGTCTTCTGGCCTAACCCCTCCACTCCCTGTGTTCAGTCTCAGTATTCCTCTACTCTTAAAAAAACACAACCAAGGAGTCTCTTAAAAACAATTGTAAAATAAACTAAGGCAAATTCATATGATGTGAAGACATTCGGATTCTATATACTGGAAAAGGAAACAAATTCAGAACACTGTTATCAATCTTATCTTTTCTCCCCTAATCTCCATTAGTCCTGTTGAGTAGGAAACCTCTACTATATTGAATTAGAAACTCTAAAAAAAAGAGGCCTCAGGTTTGAGATTGGACCTAAGAAATGGAATGTCTCCAGATTTAAGAGCTATCTTCTTAGTCTCTGGAAGACCTTGGTAATAAGATAGGAGAAAAGGCTGAATTCATGGAGGACTGGAAACTGGCATGTCCTAGTTATAGTCCTCATTCTGCTATTTTCTAGCTGTATGACCCAGGGCAAACCAATGAACTTCTCTGGGTCTCCATTTCCTCACCAAAGAAATAGGAGTGGGCCCAGAACTATGATCCCTAACTAGAAATATGCATCAGACATCTTCTGGGACAGATTTTTTCAAAATTACACATCTGTGCAATCTTTTCACCTCCTGAGAATAACTGAGTTAGAGAATCTCTGAGGCTCCCAGCCTAACATTCTAAGGTTCTTTTACCCTATAAAGTAGATTAGAAGTGCAACTAGAGAGCTAAGAATCCATGAGTCAGGGTAAGAGAAAAATCCACCTTTTTGTGAAGAGGAGGGTCAGAGAAATTGAATGCAGGTGTGATCAGAAACTATCATTCATTAAGTCAGTATTTGGGAGATAATGCTAGCGAGATGCTAACAGCAGAAGCCAAGTATCTGTGTTCATCCAACAGGTAACTAAGTAGTAATTACATTACTCATGCTGCATAAAACACCAGGGATCTCAGGATAATTATCCCACCTAATGCAAGTGACCTATGCAAACCAGTAATTACAGAACACCACAGTAAGTTGTATCTTAGAAGTCTGTATAGAGTGTTGCAGCAATACGGAGGGAAGAGTGGCAAACATACTATCATTATTGGCAAGTGATGGGAAGTGTCTTGGAGAAGACATTATCCAGCTGTGTCTAAAAGCACCAAGAGCAAAAGAGATGGGATATGACCACTTTAGACAGAGGGAAGAGCATAAACAAAAGCCTAGAAGCACAAACCAATGTGGCACGCCATAGCATCAATAAAATTCTAAAATGAGTGCAATATGTGTTTGTGTGTGCATGCATGCAAACATTTTTCTCTGGGAGTGGGGTGGTTAACAGTTTGTTGGAGATTAGACTAGAAATGTGGATTGAAATCAGAGCATGACTATTCTTTTGTTCCAACTTTTCAAAAAGATATAAGAGCAATATTAAAAAAACACGTTTAATCTTTAGATTCATAATTGTTAATATATTGTGACAGTGGCTTTATCTCCGTATGTCCACACACCCATTTTGTTTTGCTAAACCATCTGAAGATAACTTGCAGATATCAAAACATTCTACCTCTAAATACTACAGTGTGTATCTTCTAAGAAAAAGCACATTCTCATGTATCTTCAAAGGATTCTATATACTGCCAAGAAGCTTTAATTTTGTCCTATATGTGGTGAGAGTCCTCAGCTATTTCCAAAATGAGAGGGACATGATTGGATGTGGGACCTTAGAGAAAGAAAACTCCTAGCAGTTATATGGTAGGAGGGTTCCCTACAGTGAGGAATTCATTTAGAAGCTACATGCAACAGAAGAGAGATGACTGAAGTGTAGCAATGGAACAGAGGACAGAATAAAACCTGGAGATATTTTCAGCAGAGAACTGCAAGGTCAAGTGGATGCAGAGGATGAGGCAGGAGTTGAGAATGGCTTTAAGCATTACAACTTGGGGACTGGATTGATGGTGACATCAGAAGAAAGGAAGGAAGAACAGTTTCATGGAGCTATTTGTCCCCTGCCTCCTGAGTGAAAATTGAGAGAACCATCAGTGACCCCTGAAAGGTAAAATAGAAAATGGTTTCAGCTGTGAGACCCATTCCCATGTATTCAGCTCTAAATTGTGTTCCGGTTATGGAACAAAGGATGTCAAAACAAATCTAGACACCCCTAGAGACCAAAGGCAAATGAGGAAAGACAGGTAACCTATTCTGAAAGAATGGGCTGAACTGGGAACATTCAGCAAGAGGAGCCTTTAAGGTGGCATTATGAAAAGGCAGGACAGTGTGCTTGACCGAAGGCAGTCAGGGGTTCAAAAAATGGAATTAGGTCATTGTCTTTCTCCTACGGAAATCCTATAAGAAAAAAATGAAGACAAGAGAATTAAATTCACTCGTTTACTCATTTAGTTGAGAAACATCTACTGAATACCTAGTATGTACAAAGCTCCATTTCAGGTATGGTAGGAATGGTAGGAATAAAAAGACAAAGTAGACTTCAGGAACTCACTACAATTGAAGGTAAAAACGGGCCATGAGATAAATGATCCAGAGCATGGGGAGTTTCACACTTTGATTCATTTCAAATAAAGAAAGGTTTATCACTTCACTTTCAGGTATACCTCCCTAAAGGAGTGAGTCTAGCGAGTCACTCAGAAGGACAGGCAAGTGAGTCATCAGACTGGCAACCCAGCTGCATGCACACAGGCACCTGGTCAGTCAGGAAACTGCCTAAACATCTACTCTGTGCTCTCCTGTCACATCTTAAGGCCTGGGGGTAGGAAACTTGTGTAGAGAAAGGAATGCATCCACTAGAGGTACATCTTCAGTTGGACTCAGCTTAAATTCATGAGCCAGTTCCAAAATGGAATTACTTTGCCTTCTAAGAATTTAGCTTTCTCTCCCTGAGTATCCACTCCAACTATTCAGGCCATTTAAAACTTTCAAAAGAACTATTGATATCTGAGAACAAACACATATTCTTATTTTCATGGCTTTGAGCCTAAAGGATTGTTCTTTATTTATACTCACATAGTTCACAGTATGGACCCCAAAACTACACCTTTATCACAGTCCTTGTCTTAAAACCAATTCATTTTTTCCTAGTGTGAGCCAGGCTCTGGTTTGATCCCTAACACAGCAAAAATATCTTTGGTAATGAGTTTTGATTCTGACCTAGAGATACAAAACAGCAAAATTTGAACCTCACGGTAAATTTTTTTTTTTTTTTTTTTGGTACTGGGGATTGAACCCAGGGGCACTCCACCACTGAGCCACATCCCCAGCCCTATTTTGTATTTTATTTAGAGACAGGGTCTCACTGAATTGCTTAGGGCCTCGCTAAGTTGCTGAGACTGGTTTTGAACTCGCAATCCTCCTGCCTCAGCCTCCCAAATGCTGGGATTACAGGCGTGCACCACTGCACCCGGCTTCACAGTAAATGTTTTATTAAAGATATTTGTGTGTGTGTGTGTGTCTGTGTGTGTGTGTGTGTGTGTGTGTGTGTGTGTGTGTATTGAGGATCAAACCCTAGGCCTCCTGCATGTCAGGCAAGTGCTCTACCACTGGACTACACCTCCAACACTATTTGAAGATTTTTATGGGGGAGGAGATGGGAGGGAATTTTGGAGACTATGAAGGAAATTTTCACAAAAACTAAAGCTTTTGTTATGATTAAAGCCTCCTAGTTAAGAAATACATGCTATGAATAAACTTTTTCCCTCAGTATTAGAGACTGAACCCAGAGCATTCTACCACTGAGCTACATTCCCAATCCTTATTTATTTATTTATTTATTTATTTACTTATTGGTACTGGGGATTGAATCCAGGGGTGCTTAACCACTGAGCCATATCCCCAGCCCTTTTTAAAAAATATTTTTTAGATGTTGATAGACCTTTATTTTTATTCATTTATTTATATGCAGTGCTGAGAACTGAACCCAGTGCCTCACACATACTAGGCAAGCACTCTACCACTGAGCCACAACCCCAGCACCCCCAGCCCTTTTTTGTATTTTATTTAGAAATAGGGTCTTGCCAAGTTGCTTAGGGCCTCATTAAGTTGCTGAAGCTGGCTTTGAACTTGCAATCCTTCTGCCTTAGCCTCCTGAGCCCCTGGGATCCTTTTTATCTTTTAAGACAAGGTCTACCTAGGTTGCCCAGGCTGGCCTCAATCAAATTTGCAATTCTCCTGTTTCAGTTGACAGAGTAGCTAGGATTATAGGCATGCTCCATTGCACCCAGCTAAACTGTTTCGATTTTTTTTAAGAAACAAATAATTCCATCAGAAAATGGGAAGGGGGGGGGTAAAATTGCCAGTAAAGGAAATGGTTTCTCATTTCTTTTTCTTCCAATATTTAAGACTAACATGGTAAACAAATATCTCAAAATAAAAAGGATATTTCCCTGCCCCACTTTTTAAAATGCTTATTCTGGGCCTCCAAAGCTGTCTTCTTTCATTCTTTAGATATTTACTGGGCACCTATTCAGCCAAGTCAAGAGGCGATTATAGGTACTTTGGAGAATACAAAGAGGAATACATGTGATTTTGTCCCCAGGAATTCACCTGGAAGACTGTCAACATAAATGAATAATCATGATACAAAATAGAGTAAGTGCCTAAAGAAAGGTACAAGAAAATTATTACAGTACTTGCAGCTAAGGGAAACTGGGACTGGTTTTCAGTTTGGTGAAGGCATTGGGGCTGGAGTGTTAGGGCAGTCTAAGTGTATGCACCAAATGAAAAAAGTCACAAGACAGGAACAGCAAGACATTCAGCCTGGCTGGAAGGAAGAGTATGTGAAGCAAGGATGGAATGTGATGTTCACTGAGTGCTTACTAAGTGCCTGGCACATGTACTAGAAAGTTTCACATATTTAAGGTTCAAGAACTAGAGGAAATGAGTTTGGAGAGGTAGTTTGGAGTGTGATCACTGAGAACCTTGCAATGCAAAATACTGGTTCTGAAAAGCTAAGCAGAAGTTAACAAAGGAGTCCAGTTTAGTCCACAGCTCCACCACCTCTTTCCTCTGCACCATTTCATCAAGCAGCTCTGCTATGGTGAGAGGAGGAGACCAGGAGATGAAAGGAGGCTCATTCTTATTCTGTCATGCTGCTATCAGGAAATCATATGAACTCTTGCTGAGGCAACTGGCATGCCAGGGACCACTGATAGGATAAATTGTAATTTCTTAACTACAGCTCACTCCCACCCCTTCCCAAACCTCTGCCTCCAAGGCTTGGAAAGCTTAAACCTGCTCATTGTAAGCCACAAGGTGGAGATGTCTGGCAATGCAAAACTGAGAGGAAGTCATTTAGCCAGCCTAAGGTTACCATTAACACTTTGAGCCACTGCCTTGAGCTAATTTTTATGTTTGTTTTTTAAGTTTGGTTGAAATGTCACAAATGGAAAAATTAAGTAAAGCACCCCGGTTAGCCACAAGACTGGACACACCTGGCTGCAAACCCAGCAAAAGAAACTTACTTCATTAGTAGGAGAAGCAGAGAGTGAAATTTACATCTGAAATCTGCCTGCACCAGGAGAAAGTGCTGAGGCCAAAGGCGCTGTCTGTTTTTACAGCTGTGTCAAGTCTTAGTTCTTACTCTTACCAACACTCAGGAGTGCGGCAAGAGCCCAAGGAAAAATGGTCTCCAACCTCTTCAGCTGCAACTCAGCTCACAAAGGTTTTTAAGAACCAGTTAATGAAATAAAACAAGACCAGATGAGGTGGTATAATGAACTTTATTTCCACAGCTAATTTATATGTTTAAATCCCAAATAATGTTTTTTTAAAAGTCAGAACACTCTAAATTATTGATGTGATTTTTGAAACCTCAAATTTAACACTTGCTTTTTATACCAGTTTCACTGATGATATATGAGTCTGCCCCATTTTTGCAATAGTTGAGCTCCTAAAAAGCTGGTAAAAAGCAAACTTTGGTAAAATGAAAATTTTCCCACTTATATGAAAACAAGAACTCTAATGTCAAAGGAGTTCTTGATTGGAATTCTAATTTCAAAGGAGTTCTTGATTCAAATTTCTGGTTCATCAGTTCATCATAGGCTCTCCTGGTTCTTGATCTTACCCACACCAATCCACTCAAAGTAATGGCCTCTAAGAATTCTTTCACATGACAAAAATCACCACTATGTTGATATGCTTTATAAATTTTACTTGTTATATGGGTTTTCTTACAGAGGTATGAGATGCCAAATAACACAGAGATAGATTTGCAAATTACCACCTTCAAATCATAGGCTTTCAAAACTGAAAAGAAACTTGGAAATCAAGTAGTTAGACCCATCACCACCTGCTGCTTTTTTTAAATGAAGAAACTGAGGCACAGAAGATACAAAAAGATTTACCAGTCAAGGTGAGTACCAGGCCAGACTGGCTCCATGTTACTACTACTTTTCTCCAGCTACGAGTCCCATTTCTTCAGGTTGTATACTCTCAGAAGACTGACATGTCCTCTACACACACACAACTCAGACGTGGTTAATGTACAATTGTCTTGCCTACATAAAGGGTGTCTGTTTATACCACAAGGTTGGAAAGGATGGGATAAAGTCAAATAAAATAGAAAAGCAATAACAGTAATTCCTCAACGCTTCCAAAGCTCTATTATTTTTAAATCCTTGTCTTTTATTTATAGTCTTTGTAACTAAATCAGAGCTTGGGCATTTCTCTTAATTAAGGCAGTTTAAGAACCTGTACTAGGGGCTGGAGATATAGCTCAGTTGGTAGAGTGCTTGCCTTGCATGCACAAGGCCCTGGGTTCAATCCCCAGCACCGCAAAAAAAAAAAAAAAAAGTAAAAAAAAAAAGAACCTGTACTATGGGAATCTCCTATAACCTTGCTATTCAAAATGTGGCTGCCTCCGCCCCCATCCTGCACCACTAGCAACATTGGCACGACTTGGAAGCTTTTTAGAAATGTAGGCTCTCAGCCAGGCATGGTGGTACATGCCTACAATCAGAAACTCACAGGAAGCTGAGGCAGGAAGATTCAGTGAACTAGCAAGATCCTGCCTCAAATTTTTATTAAAAGGACAGAGGCATAGATCAGTGGTAAAGCAGTCCTGGATTCAATTCCCAGTACCCCCCCCCCAAAAAACCCCACCAAACAAACAACAATAACAACAACAACAAAAATCACCCAACTTCATCCCCAAATCTACTGAATCAGGATCTGTATTTTAATTTTAATAAGATCCTCAGGTAAACTATAGGCACATTCAAGTCTGAGAAACACTGATCTAAAACAATTCCTTTCAGGGCAGCAACCTATCTAGAACAATCCAAAATGAAAAAAAATGGCTGGATAAAATGGGGGCATACTAATTCCAGTAGGACTGCACTGATGTACAACTGGACAAGAATAATGAATCAGGCATGATTTATGTGAACAATAAGGTAAATTTAAAATAGAATTCCAGAGGCTGAAGTTCAATTTACTCATTCATTCTGACAAACATTCAATGTTTACTGCATAAGCAAAAAACTGAATTTCTCAAGCTTTTATAAAGCCTACAGTTAAATAGAAGGGACATTACATAAAAGTAACACAGGAGAGGGCTCAAAGTGTTGAATATTGTGACAGATATATGAAAGTCCAGAAGGAAATTCATGGAAGTGGTGAACAATGAAAAGATTCCTGTGGTCCAGGAGTCAGCAATTTATGGCTTACTAGTAATGCAGGTTGGGATAACTGTGGTACACATGGCTCCAGTGACCCAACTTCCAGCAGAGTTTAGTCAACAGTGATGAGAAAAACAAGTTCACTAATAGAAGAGCTACTGCGTGACCAAGTGGCTGGCAGTGAGCCAAGGCTTTGGCTGGCCAAACAGTATCACTGGGCATCATTAAAGGGAATACTTTGAGGCTGCCGTCACCACCCTATGTCACGGCCTGCTGCCACGGAACCACATATTGAGTACATGAGGGCATGTGGGACAGTCAGCTGCATAAAGAGCTTAAAGGTTGCTGATCTCACTCAATAGCCAAGACAGGCACAACAAGAAAAATGAAAATGGAACCAAAGACAATTACAAAGATTTTGATACTGATTTCAAAATGATGATGATGATGATGATAACTATTATAGTAGTTAAAACTTTGACATGTGTTACCATTTTCTAAGAATGAACAGAAAATCTCAATGGTCTGTTGTCCCAGGCATGTAAATGTCAATGAAAATACTTAGGCATGCCGGGCATGGTGGCTCACGCCTGTAATCCAAGTGACTTGGGAGGCTGAGGCAGGAGGATTGAGAGTTCAAAGCCAGCCTTAGAAACTTAGCGAGGCCCTAAGCAATTCAGTGAGACCCTGTCTCTAAATAAAATACAAAATAGGGCTGGGGATGTGGCTCAGTGGTCGAGTGTCCCTGAGTTCAATCCCTGGTTCAAAAAAAAAAAAAAAAAAACTTAGGCAAACCCATGTTTGCCAAGCTTCCTATAGATGCAACTCCTTCAAAGACATGAGAATCTGAAAAAACCCTCAACCCAGGTTCCCAAGAGGCGACCATTCCCTCATGATGAAGTTTCAAAGACTACAATTTTATACACAGAATAAATACAAAATGCCAACAGACAACAGCACAGGAAAGTATAAAAATAGTTACAATAAATAAAATTAAAGCATGCTGCATGGAAAGAAAGTTGCAGATACGTACATAAAGTAAACACACCCACACACTATATATTTTCTACAGATAGCACAGGAAAGAGACTTAAAAGATACAAACAAAATCAGAAATAGTGGTTACTTCTTGGAAGGAGATAAATGTCCAGGATTGATAATGATGATTAAAGAAATTTCAGCCTTAGTTAAAATATTCTGTGTTTAAAAACTAAGTGTAAAGTAAAAACATATCTAATATATATTCACTACTACATATTCAATATATATTCAATAATGTGTTTAATGAAAAAGAATAGAGTACATAGTATAAGCCCATCTGTGTTATGTTAAAATACACACACACACACACACACACACACACGTATTTGTATAGAAAACACTGGAAGAATATACATCAATTCTGAACTACGATTACTTCTGGGGAGTTGAACTAAGAAAGACACTTCTTTTTTTTACATTAAGCACTTTCTACTGCTTGTTTTTATTCTAAGAGCACATATGACTTTTTCTATAAACTAAACCATTTTGTGACCTAGTCATGTGGTTCTCCCAAGCAGGAAGATAACAAAATAGGAAACAACAAGGAACTACAAGCTACTAAAACATGGTCTAGGGACAAAATAGAATCACTTCCCAGTCTTGTGGTTATGATCAAGCATGGAGATTAAAAAATATACAAAATTACTATTTACATAACTAAAAGTATCCCAATGTTTTGGTTTCATTTTTCTCTTGTTATCACATTCCTGGTGACATATATACCATAAACTCTCCTTTCTTTTTTTTTTGGAACCAGGGATTGAACTCAGGGACACTCGGCCACTGAGCCACATCCCCAGCCCTATTTTGTATTTTATTTAGAGATAGGGTCTCACTGAGTTGCTTAGAGCCTCGCTAAGCTACTGAGGCTGGCTTTGAACTCGCGATCCTCCTGACTCAGCATCCCAAGTCGATTGGATTACAGGCGTGCGCCACCACGCCTGGCAAACTCTCCTTTGGGTGGCTAATTCTTTTTTTTTTTTTTTTTTGCGGTGCTGGGGATTGAACCCAGGGTCTTGTGCTTGTGAGGCAGGCACTCTACTGACTGAGCTATATCCCCAACCCTCTGAGGCTAATTTTTTTTAAAAAAAATTTTTTAGTTGTCAATGGACCTTTATTTATTCATGTGCAGTGCTAAGAATTGAACCCTGTGCCTCACACATGCTAGACAAGCACTTTACCACTGAGCCACACCCCAGCCCTCTGAGGCTAATTATTAAATGTACTGATTATGTTTTCAATGGATATTCTGCTAGTGTTCTATGTTGCTAGTGTGATCAAGGAGCTTGTTTTTTTAGTTCCTGAGGAGAGTGCAGGAACTGAAATATTTGTACCACGATCTTTATATCAGAACTGGCTCAAATATTACATTAGTGTCAAAAGCAAAGTGTCTTTAAACTGGATTAGTGTTTGATTCTCTTCTTTAACCAAGTCAATTCTTCCTATCACCATGATTTGGGCTGTGTAACCCCTCTCCATACCCAGCATGTCCTAACACTGACAAATCACAATAATGTGTACAACACATAAAGTATCTGTAGTGTGTCAGTCTCAATAGAGGTAGAAAAAGTGACTCAAACTGAACTGCCTCTTGACATCAGGCAGCATTTCACAGAAATCCAAAAGGAAGGCCATTCTAAAACAGATAAAACCACACACTTCAGTCAGGTAATCCCTCTGTCCGTGTCCAGATCTGACAGCAAGCACTTACCCCCATGACTCTGCCACGCTGCTCAACATCTTCCCACATAAAATGAACTATGATACGACACATATATTTCCCACTCCGGCCTTCCTGCTTCATTCGGACTAGACACATCCTGGTGGGAAGAAGACATAGAGAGTCACTGGCTGTTTGGCATTGATATATAAATGAAACTTTACATTTTCATCAGAATGATTTTAGCAAAGGGCACCTAGTCAAGGAACTGGAAGTGACCTTTTGTAAAAATATTTATTCAGGTACAATACAGACATTATAAAGTGTATCAACCTTCAATGTACAGCTTGATGAATTTTTACACACTATTACCCATGAAAGCATCACCCAGATGGATACAGATTATTTAGAGCACCTCAGAAGGCTCCCTCTCACATGGAAGAGACCACGTTTAGTTGTGAAGATAAGCAAATTTGAACCCTTCATTTTACTGATGGAAATAGGAGTCCTAAAGAAGAAAAGTAGGCCGGGCGTGGTGGCACACGCCTGTAATCCCAGTGACTTGGGAGGCTGAGGCAGGAGGATCGAGAGTTCAAAGCCAGCCTCAGCAACTTAGTGAGGCCCTAAGCAACTCAGTGAGACCCTGTCTCTAAATAAAATACAAAATAGGGCTGGGGATGTGGCTCAGTGGCCAAGTGCCCCTGGGTTCAATCCCTAGTACCAAAAAAATGAAATGAAATGAAATGAAATCAAATCAAATCTATGATTAAATTAATTTCATTTTTTTCTTCTTACTTTTAAAAATGCAGCAGGGCACGGTGGTATGCCTGTAATCCCAGTAATAGGAGGCTGAGGCAGGAGGATCTTGAGTTCAAACCCAGCCTTAGCAACTTAGCGAGGCCTTAAGCAACTCAGCGAGACCCTGTTTCTAAAAAATATAAAAAAGGGCTGGGGATTTAGCTTGGTGGTTAAGCACCCCTGGGTTCAATCCTTGGTACCAAAAAGCAAAAAAAAAAAAAAATGTAACTATTACAAAATTTTAAATTACAGGTATAGCTTGCATTGTATTTCTGTTGAATGATACTTATCTAAACAAAGATCACAGAAAGTATTATAATTACATTTTTTAAAGTATTAAAGTACACTAGATATAAGTTCCACTGAAGGTAAAGATCAAGCCTGGGTTTTTCCAATATTGTATTTGCAGGGCTTAAATGTAGAAGACATTCAATAGATATGTGCTGAATAAATACATGAATAAACATAAGAAGACCAAGTTTAGGCCCCTTTCCCTATGCCACACAGCCTAAGTAGATGGTTCTCTGCTTAGGACCTTATATATAAATACAAAAGTTATAATTTATTAAACTAGTAAATATTATATTTAATTATGTAAGAATATACATGAGATCACCAACTTCTCAAATTGGTTCCTAATCTTAGGAATAACCATACTGATTTCTACTATCATTAATTATTAAGTGGCTACAAGAGACCAGTCACCTAAAACATAATTCCTGCTGTACTTATGGAATGCTCAGTCTAAATTGACAATTCTCTCTCCAAATGCAATTAATCCTGCCCATTAAAATCTACTAGCAACAGCATGGTACAATGTAATGATTCCAGCCTGGCATGCCTCAACATCTCTGTTCATGACTAAGATGGGAAAAGAAAGCATACTTATCAAATTGCCAAATGACAAGAAGCTGGACAGAAAAACAGATATGCTAGATGACCCAACCATGAACCAAAAATACTTCAACAAGGTTGTGTCAATGGCCGAATCTAACAGGAGGACTCTAAACAGGTCCTGTGCTTGAGTCTAAAGAAAAACTGCAGAGGACAAAGACAGATGAGACACAACGTATGTAAACATTTAAAAGGTTAAGTTGACCATGCTCAACGGGAGTCAAGAGAACGATGGTGCTGCCTCCCAAATTAAAAGTGATTTTAGATACAGCAGTGTAATGATATGCTCAACATGCAAATTGAGACTTTGCTGAGCACAGATCAGAATCTACTTGGAATGGTAGACTCTACTGACTACATTATATTTTAAGAAACAAAAGAATACAGTTAGATGGGAAGAGTAAGTTCTGGTATTCCATTGCATAGTAAGATGACCACAGTTAACAATAATGTATTACATATTCCAAACAGCTAGAAGAGAGATTTTGAAAGTTCTTACCCTAAAGAAATAGTATATGAGGTGATGGATATGCTAATTACTCTGACTTGACTACTACAAAATGTAACATGTCTCAAAATATCACATTATACCCCATAAATATGTACAATTATGTGTCAATTAGAAACAAAATAAAATTTAAAGAGAGAGAAGAGGAAGAGATGAAAGAGAAGAAGGCATCTAAGTTGGAGGAAAATAGGAAAGGGGCCTTAAACATTAGAGGGAAGTGATTAGACTGTTTATCCAAGAGTTTGAATTAAAACCAAGGGGTGGAGCCAGGTGTGGAGGCACACGCCTGTAATCCCAGAGGTTTAGGAGTCTAAGACAGGAGGATCACAAGTGCAAAGCCAGCCTCAGCAACAAAGAGGTGCTAAGCAACTCAGTGAGATTCTGTCTCTAAATAAAATACAAAATAGGGTTGGGGATGAGGCTCAGTGGTTGAGTGCCCCTGAGTTCAATTCTCAGTACCCCCATAAAAAAAAAAAAAAAAAAAAAAAAAACACACACACAAAAAAACAAGAGATGGGCCATAAAGGGAGAAAGGTTTACTCAACAATGAACAATAAGATCTTAATGATAGCTGGGAATTTTGGTGTATGCCTATAATCCCAGCAATTTGGGAGGGTGAGACAGGAGGATTGTAAATTCAAGGGCAGCTTCAACAACTTAACAGGACCCTCAGCAACTTAGTGAGACCCTGTCTCAAAAAAATAATAAAAAGGGCTGGGGATGTGGCTCAGTGGTTAAGTGACTCTGGGTTCAATCCTGAGTACCCACCCCCAAAAAAGACTTAAAGGATGGAACGAACGACTGACCTCAAAAAGTAGAGTACTTGCCCCTTACTGAATAAATGTTTGCTGGGAATGTAGTTCACAGAAGGCTGACTACCTGACCTCTAGTGTGATTCAATGTTACGATTCTTTATTTGTAACCTCTAAATTTCTAAACTTGAACCCAATTAGTGTCTAAGAAATAACACTTTGAGACAATAATAAAACAAGTTATGGAAAAGATTGGTCTACTTCATATGATACAAGACATACTCCAAGGCAGAAACAAACTGGGGAAAACTTCAACAGTCCTTTCTTACAAGATTTTTCTAAAAGTTAATCAAATCACTCATGTCAGCCTCTCACCTGAAAAGACACTGTGTGTTCTGATGCTTAAGTGTCGTCAGAGGCCAATTCATCAACAGCAATAATGAGGTAATGGAATTCTTCATTTATTTGAAAATTCTGTAGTTTGTTAATACACCTGCCCTCTGAGGTTTAAAAGGCATGGATTTTCTCAGACCATAAACTTTCTAACTATATCAACATGGGGTGAGGAGTTTTGGGTTTCACAGTACAGCTCCTTCTATAGGCCTTATAGATAACAGTTGCTCAAATGGTTGAAAAATAATACAAAATGAAGATACTCTCAAGAAGGTGACTGACAATTCATCTGATGAACATAAATTGAGCTCCTACTGTGAGGAGGTATATGATTGGTCGTGTGGGTATTACAGTGATGGGTAAAACTAGAGCCCAGCTTTCAAGGAGCAGTTTGCCTCCTTGGGGAGGTAACATATGCTACAAGAAAACAGCCTTAAAAGACAATGTGATAAGTATTCCAAGAGAAAGTGCAATGGAGTTTGAGAGGATTACTTTTTTTTTTGGAACCAGGGATTGAACTCAGGGACACTAGGCCACTGAGCCACATTTCCAGCCCTATTTTGTATTTTATTTAGAGACAGGGTCTCACTGAGTTGCTTAGGGCCTCACTAAGTTGCTGAGGCTGGCTTTGAACTCGCGATCCTCCTGACTCAGCCTCCCAAGTCGCTTGGATTACAGGCGTGTGCCACCGCGCCCGGCTAGGATTACTTTTGACTGGGATCAGAGAAAACTTCATGGAAAGGAAACATTATACCTGGCACGTAGAAAAATAAGCTGAAATTAGACAAGTAGAGACAAAAGAAAACAGGATTTTCCAGGACTGGGGATACAGCTGAGAGTTAGAGCATTTGCCCAGCATTTGCGAGATCTTGGGTTCAATCCCCAGCACTGAAAAAAAAAAAGGAGACTTTCCAACAAATAGACTATTAAAAGCAAAAGCAGGGCTATGGAAGAGGTCAGCACATGTTAAGGGGAAAATGAATACCTAGATGTGTGGGAGGGCAGGGTATAGGAAACAGGAAAATGGATCTAGAAAAGTCATGAAGGGCTTTGAAATGTCATACTAAGAAAAAGTCTGGATTTTCCTAAGCCTAAGGAAATCACAGTGAGCCATTGGAAGAAGAGATGTAGTAAGATTAGTATATTGGTATTCAGAACAGATGAGAGCAAATGAGAAGTTAACACTTTTTTCCCAGCTCCAGTCCTGTTATTAAATATTAATGTCACTAGGGCTGGAAAATGACAACTTTGGTGAATACTTGCTTTAAAAGAACAATGGTAATCAGAATTGTCTGATCCAAAAATACACAACTAAAGACAGCACTGCCTTCTGAGAGATACGTAATCAGCAAAATTTGTTAAAAACTGCACCTAAGAGTTTAGAAAATACGAATTGAAGCCTGTAAATGCAAGGAGGGAAAATTTGAATTACTATTAAAACAATGCACCAATTAGTTCAATGGATACTTGCTTGATACAAAACACTTTCAAATATAAAGAGCTTCAGCAAAATCATCAGTACAGAGTTTAAGTTTTAAAGCCAAACCAGGAGGGGCTGGGGTTGTAGCTCAGTGGTAGAGCACTTGCCTAGCATGTGTGAGGCACTGGGTTCAATCCTCAGCACCACAAAAAATAAATTAATTAAAGATATTGTGTCCATCTGCAACTAAAAATATATATACATTAAAAAATTGGGAATCATTTCTCCTAACAGGAGCTAGTGTACTGATGATTCCCATGAATTCTAGGAAAATAAGATTCCAATCCTCAGGGCTATTCAATCACCAGCACTATATTCAGTTATCTAAAAACTCAACTAATTTTTGCCCTAAGTTTGTGAATTACATTCTTCAGCTAGTGAAGGACAGAAAAATAGTCCTATTGTGAAGAACATTTGTGTTTATCCTGTTCAAGGGAAAAGCAGAGCTGAAGGTTGGCCCACATCTGAACAGCCAGCCTCTGGGAAGTCCAGACAAAAGGCTGAAGGCCAATTCCTAGACCACTTGACCTTGAAGTTTATCACATTCAGTCTACTCCTTTCTCTCTTAGCAACTGTTGTGAACAGGTAATATGTGCACAAGGTAATAAAAACAAAGTCTCCTTGCTACTTTCCTCCCCCCACCAATCACACACAGTAACTAGCTTCTTAGGAATCCTTCCTGGGTGAAATGTGTATTCCTTTTACATAAATAGTAGTTTCTTTTCTTTCTCTTTTCTCACAATGGTAACATTCTACACACACTATTCTTACATTCAGAAACACTTTATATGCTACCATCTAAGACGGAAGGGAAGAAAGCTAATTACAACTGTTTCATTCACAGATACCATAGTTGTCCCAATGGAGTCTTTTATGAATACCAGAGATAATAGATTCTTACTAATTTATTAACAATTTTAGGGTAACATCTGATCTAGACTAAATTCAGTTCTTCTGGCAATTTTTCCTATTCTAAAAATGACTAAGAAAGAAAAAAAACTTAAAGAGCAAAAATGAACAAGAGCTAAATTAACAGCTAATGCAACTGTGTGCCAGACACTTGGCTAAGGGCTTTGGACACATTTCATTCACCTTTACAACTCTGTGAGGCTGGTATTTCCTACAGTCTCCATTTCACAGCTGAGAAAACCAAGTCCTAGTAGCCTGTTCATATGTCAAAGTTAATATCTGAACCTACACAATCTGATCTCACAATCTTACTAAGTTTTGATTGTTTGCCTCCTTTAACAAGTAGAATAAACTCGCCAGAATCCCTTTACTGTATTTTTCATTTAATCTTTACAAGGGAAGTAATTTGTTTCAAAATATGGATCACATTAGAAATAGCATATCAGAAGGGAAAAGACTAGCTAACTTGAGGCAAGCATACCTATAACAACAAAATACAGCCAGGTATGAGGTTGCACACCTGGAGTCCCAACTATTCAGCAGGCTACAGTGGGAGGATCACTAGAGCCTGAGTTTGAGACCAGCCTGGGTAACACATGAGAACATGCCTCAAAACAAAACAAAAAGTAACTGCTGGGATTCTTAACAGGAAAGGAGGAAATTAAAATTTTATTTGAAATAGACATACATACACACAAAAATGGCACAGCAATTAAAGTTCAATAGGATTGGGCAAACTGACCCACTGCAACTCAAAAACAACAGTATGGCAAAATACAGTTAAGAGTTACCAGGACTGGGACTGGGGGTGTAGCTTAGCAGTAGAGTGCCGGATTCAATCCCCATATGGCAAAAAAATAAATAAATAAAAATTAAAATAAAATAAAAGAGAGAGAGAATGGGGCTTGTCTGAGTACAAGGGTAGAGCACTTGCCTAGCATGCATGAGGCCCTGGCCCATGACTGCCAAAAGAAAAAAAGAAACACACACACACACACATACCCCCAAAGTTACCAGGACACACTGAACCATCCAGGGAAGATTAAGGCATGTTGGAAGGTGAAAGGAAAATGAATAAAACAAATTCAAAATGGTTAACCCAACAAAGACTCCAGGATCCTAGTTCCCACTACAAAATGAAGCCAACACTTGTCACACCCTGACCATACAACAATGACATTTAAGTCATTAGTAAGCTAGCCAACAATTGAGAATACCAGTTTTGTTTTTTAATGTGTAAATGTATGTGTTATCAAGGATTAAATCATGGGGTTCACATACATTATTTAAGTGCTCTATCACTGAGTTATATTTTCAGCCCTTTCTATTTTTTATTTTGAGACAGAGTCTCCCTAAGTTACCGAGGCTAGCCTTTAACTTGCAATCCTCCTGTCTCAGCCTCCTGAGTCATTGGGATTCCGGGTCAAGAATATTAGGTTTAAACAAAAGAACAGAACAGCTCTACTTCAATTCATACTATGAATGCTTTTCTCATAATAAATGCTTGTGTTAAATCATATTTTGCCACTGAGTCAAATCATATTTTGCCACTGAGTCAACTTCATAATTTCAGGGCTCGTTTGGAGGGGGGGTCTTCCTTGCTAAAACAAAAATTGCCCTTAAGAATGCAAAATACAGTTGGGCACAGTGGAATACATGAGTATAGCATGTGCAAGGTCCTAGGTTCAGTCCCCAGCAAAAAAAAACAAGAATGCAAAATAAACATTAAAAAGAGATTAACAAGATGATCCCAGTATTAATTAATTCAATCATTCATTTAACAAGTATTACTAAGCACCTATTCTGAATATAGACTTAATCTGTGCATAAATTATTCTGTTTAGGAGCAATTCCAATTGTTCCTCCCAAGTTTGATGTTCTTAAACCCACAATTTATTATCTAAGTTTTAAGCTTCATGGTTCTATCCTGTCTCTCAGTAATCCTAGGGGCTCATAAATAATACTGATCTCTTTTACATATAAGGAAGGCAAATAACCCAGCTACCAAAGTAAAGGAAAAAAGGAGTGTTCAAGCCTTCAATTTGATGGCTCCCTAATCTCTCTAAAAGGCAAAGCAGAGAGACAGGAGACAAAGCAAGAAAAACTCACTGACTGGGAGTCTCAAATAATAAAGGACTAAAGATACCAACTCTGCTTTGTGACATAATAATGATGAGTACAATCACTTATTAAGTCCTCTAAAATAAGACTTGATGTATTTATATTTTCTCTCAATCAACATAATCATTCATCCATTTAACTGTCCCCATTTCAGAGAGAAGAACACTGAAGAGCTTAAGTAACTTAAGGTCCCGCAGAGGAAAAAGGAAGAGTTAGAATGAAGCCTCAGCTTCCTTCCACCCCAACAGGCCAGTGTCTCCCATACTATTTCCTCCATTTGGTGACAGTACAACACCAAGAGTCTCTTTCCACTAAATAAGACAACTGGTAAAAACAACAATACTGTCTGCAGAGCTAAAAGGAATAGGAGTGTTTCCTAGGCACAACTTTCTTCTCTTGGCCTCAGTCTGCAAGGGAAGAATTCCTGTTATTCTTGATGCTGACCTCCTGCCACGTATTGGCAGCTCTGAGCATCCTGTCTCCCTTGCTCTGTTTGGGCCCTCTGACAATACCAGTTGTGTTTTGGCCTTACTTTGTCCATATAGTAGTTTATGACCTGCTTCAAGGGGATTTGATTTTGATTTCAATGAAAATCAGTGGGCGCTTGGGCAGGTTTGTCACACTGGCTGCTAAGAAGGAATCCCAAAAGGGACTTTTACACAAAGCTTATTTCCCTTATTCTGTCATGAGCCAAGGCCAAGAAAGCAGAGCCTACATGGCCACACTCAAGCCCTAGCAGTGTGCTAATGAATGGTTCATTTATTTGTGAGTTGGCACGCTGACTCTTTCCCAGGGCTATGTACATGGCTATCTCCATCTGGTTTCCTAAACTCCCTCTCCACGAAGTCTAACCATTCGGGGGGGAACATGGGTCAATAAGACAGTCTGTAAGCAAACAGATAAGCGTGGGGAGGCACCTTCTGGAGCCATCTCACCCGACAATGAGCCACCTCTAAGAGCTACACCTGTGGCCTGTCTGTTAGGTCTACCATGAAGAACAAACTCCTGGGTAGCAGGAACCAGTGCACTTAAGTTATACAAAGCTGATAAAATGCTGCTGCATAGGCCTTTGATTTGGGGCACAAGGGGGAAGCCACAGTGTGGTTATGTGAATGGAGCAACTGTGACTGGGGGAAGGAGAAAGAGGATATGCACATGGCCAGGGAACACCATATATGGCAGGTCTGGATTGCTGGAATCTGGCAGGAGCCTAAATGCCCTACAACTACATCAAAACTGCCTTGGTGCTTTAAAAAAGCCCCCTGCAAAGGTTGCCAGCATCTGCCTGGGTAGTTCTCTGGCTGGACTGAGACTGGGACTCATCTGCTTTCTAACCACTTTCATCTCCACACTTTACTTCCTTCTCTTCTTTCCCAGAGGCTTCTTCCCTTCAGCTAATAAAATGTTCTGGTGTTTCCCCATTTTAAAATAAAAAGCAACAAAATGCTTCCCCACCATCCTATTTTCCCTCTAGTGATCATCTTCTCTTCTTTCTTTCTTATTTAAAACTTCTTAAAAAGTAGTTTACAATACTTCTTCCCCTCCTAATAATTCCTCAAGCTCATATCCTGTGGTTCTAGCCACCAGAAGACCAATGCAACTGCTCTCCTCAACCACCTCAGTCATTTCCCCTTGCTCCCATGTGATCTGTACATGATGATTCCTACACTATTTTTAGGACTTCCCAGGACATAGAACCACCATATAGCTGGGGATCAGTAAGTGCCTACTATTCTGTTGACATTCAGAGGAAGAAACCCCTAGTCCCTTGGTCATCAAGAGAGGACACTGAATCAGGAAGTAAAGCACTGCAGAGAAGCAGTTCACACAGTCAGCTTTGAATTTGTCTCAGATCGTCCAGTGCTGATCAAGTGGACTGTGAGAAATTCACAATTGCCAAAAGTGTCTTCCCATTTGTAAAATGAGGAAATTGGATGAGATGTGTGTTTTTTAAAGTATCTTCTGAGTTTCCATGGAGGTACTTAAGGGTTCCTTTACAATAAGAATGTTGTATACCTCCTTCAGCCCAAGTAGCAATCCTTTTATCGATTTATGTAACTGTGACTGAGCATAAGATTTCATTTTTAAAAAGAACTCTGCTAGTGCAAAGTTTGAAAACCAGTAGATCCCTCCACCTGGAATGCCTTTTCATCCACTCTTTAACTTACTTTTACTCATCCTTCAAATGTCAGTGTAAAATGTCACATCTGCAGTGAAGCCCTCCCTGATACATACCCCAACTACATTAGGTACCCCTCTTTTCCCACAGCACCTCTCCATAATAACTATCACAGCTGTTTTTTTGAAATTAATGTCTCTATTTCCATTCATTTTCCACACACATTTGTGTGTGGGGGGGGGTAACTGGGTATTGAACTACTGCTGGGCAAGTGCTCTACAACTGAGCTATAGCCCCACCCCTCTCTTCCCATTCTATTCTGTCTGCTGTACACAGTAGGTTCAGCTGAAGAATGAATGTTCTAAATTAATGAATCCATGTTTAAGAATTAATATTACTTAAGTAATAAATGTTAATTAATGATAAATATTATTATTAATAAGTATTCAATTCAATACTTTGGCAGTTACAATTACTAATAAGGAAAGCAACTTAATTATTTAATGAGATCCATACTTGAATTTCTTCTCCACTACAATATTAACTAGATCTGCAGGCAAGTTCTCTGACTTCTCTAAGCCTCATTATTCATACGTAAAATGTGAATAAAGTAGTTATGAGGATATCCGAGATGATATATGTAAATAAACAAATAATAATATAGGAAAAGCGCATAGTAGTAACTATATTTATGATATACCTGATTGTGAAACAATTTTTAAAGATATAAATGGCATTTTACTCCCTCTCTACCCCAACTCCATCAAAGGTATGTTATAACTTCATTTGTTCTATTCCATTTTCTAAAATGAATTTTTGCATGGAGAAAGCGCTAGTGCTCTATGACAATTTAAAAGGTGAGTCTCTATAAATCTATTACATAATGTCATCATAAATTCCAGCTATGTAAGTCTCACTACCCATGAAGGCTTAAGTAGTAGGAGAGCTTTTCCACTCTCACTTGACCAACTAGCAGAGGCCAGGACCTTCCAGTTGCCATGGAAGCCAAGGCAGAGCTGAGGCCATCAATTATTTAATAAGCACTTGCTGATGCATATCAAACCATCACAGCATACATCTTAAGTACATACAATTTTATCAATTAAATGTTTTAAGATAAAAATAAACAAAAATAAGAAGTTTGTTGTGTTTAAATTATTAAAATTTCTAGTAGGCTGGCACAATGATGTGTCTATAATCCCAACTATTTGGAAGCTGAGGCAAAAAATGGAAAGTCTGAGGCCAGCCTAGGCAAGACCCTGTTTTGAAATTAAAAAAAAAAAAAAAAATGAAATAAAGTTGTTTTTTATTTAAAAAAAGATTGTTGCAAAGATCAAGACATGGAACTGAGTGGGAAGACATGAGATACAAATATAAAAATAATTCTGCTTTTAATAAATTCATCATTCACAAAGAAGATTGATACAAATAATATAAAATATTAAAATGTTGCCCTGTGTACATGCATGAACGCACAGATGGTGTGACTCTACTTTGTGTACAACCAGTGAAACAATAGCTGTACTCCATTTGTGTTCAATGAATCAATAAGTAAATAAAAAAAAAGAGAGAGATGTAGATGAAACCCCCCCAAAAAAAATGTTAAATGATGAATGCTATTAATAAAAGTGTACAAAACATTAAGGGACCTGTTGTCATTTGTGACAACATAAATGGAACTGGAGACCATTATATTAAGTGAAATAAGCCAAGCACAGAAAGACAAGTACTGCATGATCTCACTCATATATGGAATCCAAAAAAGTTGATTTCATAGAAGTCTGAGAGTAGTATGAGATACCAGAGGTTGGGGTCAGTACAGAGAGGGGAGGGTTAGGGGAAATGTTGATCAATGGGTACTAAGCTATAGGTAGAGAGGAATGAGTTCTGGTGTACTATTGCACAATAAAGTGACTAGAGATGATAATAACGAACTGTACATTTTAAAAAACTAGAAGAGGGCTGGTTATGTAGCTCAGTGGTACAATGCTTGCCTAATATGCATGAGGCCCTTGAGTTTGATCCCCACAACACACACACGCACACACAAACACAAAAGCTAGAAGAAAGGATTTTAAAATTTTTTACCATAAAGAAATGATAAATGGATAAATGTTTGAGGAGATATGTTTACCTGATTTAAACATTATACAACATATACTTGTAGCCTATTAAAATCATGTATACATGTAGGCATCAAAGTAGACCATTAATGTGTACAATTTTTATGTTCATTTTTATGTTAATTTTTATGTTTTAATTTATCAGTTCAAAACAAATTTAATTTAATTTTTTTTTTTTTTTGGTACTGGGGATTAAACCCAGAGGCACTCGACCAGTGAGTCACATCCCAGCCCTATTCTGTATTTTATTTAGAGACAGGGTCTCACTGAGTTGCTTAGGGCCTCACTAAGTTGCTAAGGCTGGCTTTGAACTCGTGATCCTCCTGCCTCAGCCTCCCAAGTGCTGGGATTACAGGCTTGTGCCACCATGCCCAGCTAATTTAATTTTTAAAAATGGAAGAAAACATACTAAAGCAACAAGAAGAGGAACTAACTCTGACTTCAGAGGGAAGGGAAAGCTTCAGAAGGAAGATAATACCTGAATTGGATATTAAAGGAAATACTGGAGTTTGTTAAATGGGGAGGATAAGGGCTTTTTATAAGAGAAGAAACTATGCAGAATGGCACCAAATAAGACTACTAAAGGCAGCACAGATCACATCTGGTGGGATGGAAATGCCATGCTAAGAAACTTGAAAGAGGACGGAGATCCAAGTTGTATTGAGAAGACCAAGGGAATGGGAAGAGGGAAGCCAAAGGTCAAATAAAATATCAGAGATTACACAACATTGTAAAGGTAAGTTTTATAAAACTTTTCAATAAGATACATGTATACACTGTGGATCACAAAGTAAAATGCATGTTACTATGGCTCAGGACCAAAAAAGTTTGAATTATGTGACAGATGAAGGATGGGAAGGAAAAGTCAAGAACTCTCAGGTTTCAGGTATGGACACCTGAATGGATTCATAATGCCATGGGCCATGATAAGGAAAAGAGGAGGAGGGTAGCTTTTATCAAGTCCACATGGGGATGCTGGAAAACTCAGCAGCCTCTCTGAGCAGTTTTTCAGCAGCCACAGTCAATACTAATCTTGTTTAGCAAAGACAATGGACACATAGTCACTACAACTATAAGCTCACATGAATACACAACTGATAAGGGTCTTCTAGGAACTGGAAGGGGTCCCAGTCCTAAATCCCGGTTTACAGAAAAAGTATCTACTCTTCTTCCAGGGACCTAACAGGATATGAGAAATCCTGTCCGTAGTCTAGGAGTCTATAGGGAAGCATCACCCCTGGGAACCCAAACAAGCACTCTAGAAAGTCTGCTACCAGGATATTTGTATTTATTAGGAATTTGTCTGTTTTTGGTCTTGTTTGAGGGTTGGAGAGGTCTTTCTATTTTTATGACTGTTTTCTAAGCCTCCCCACCTCTCCTTCATGGTCCCATCTCCAAGAGGTATTTCAATTCCCATAACTCTAGCAAGTCCACTGAGCCCTATAATTTGGAAATTGGCTGTTCTTTGCTTACACTCCTGGAGCCTCAGGCAAGGAGGACAGGGCTTAAGAACAACTTCTCCACAGACTTGGGTGGATCTGTCACTCCTGTATTCCTTAGACGAGAGAGTTCTCCAATTCTTTTTGGAGGATCACAGCATAATTGGTGACTTTTGATGACTTTTCTGGTGACTCTTCCACTACATTCCTCCCCAAACTGGCTGCCCTTAAATATTCCATATTCTTGTATATATTCTGGCTTTTGCACCTAATAGTCTCTGACCCAAAATGCCCTCCCTTTCTCTGACAGAAATTCTACTACCCCTTTGTGGCATATCTCAAATGTTACCTCTGCTACTGAGCTACCATTTATCCAATACTCCCCTGACTAGCTGCCTCCAAATTTGGATTTGTGCTTTCACAGAATCTGCTTGTGCCTTGGACACAGTACACCATGATCATCCAGTATGGGCAATTATCCTTTGTCTGCTTCCCACTGAACTAAAGTTTCTCGAAGGCATAGACTGTGCATACACTTTACAATACCTCATGGTCTTGAACCCCATGGTCCTAACCTACTGATTAATTCCACCAACACCTGCAGATCAACAGAACTAAGGGCAAGGGAAAGGGGGAAAGGGAGAACAAGTGTAGATCTGAAGTGGAAAGCCTCCCTTCCTTGCTTAACTGGTGGTGGTACACCCACTCCTCTGTGAAATTTAACCAACCTCAGCAATGAAGGCTCAGTAGGCATAGTTTGGAAACTTGAAAGAACTACAAGTAGTTTCAAGGTTCTCCCAGCTGCTGTTAGTCAGGTATTGACCTTGGGATGTGGTCATAGGGATTATATATTTTATTTTGCCATCCACTCCCTCCACCAACTCTGATACCTCTAGCTATATGGGCAATAAAGAGTCTTTCATACAGGCTCTGAATATTATCTTTGAGCTCCTCTGGGAACAGCGTAGCCTTCTCTCAACCCTCCTACCTTTCCAGTGAGTAATTCTCCAATACCACCTCTTCAGTCCTCAGCTCTTGAAAAAGTAGTTTTCCCCTCAATATATCCAGCTTCCCACACCCTCTCCCTAACCTTCACTGTGAAGGGCAGAGGAAGGCAGTGTGCCTTCTCAGTTGCCTGACTAAAAGCCATGGCACACTTCAAAGAGTAACAGGTAAACTAGGAAGGGATTTGATAGTTGCAGCTTTCTCTCTGATCCCAACATCACCACTTACATTTATTACAGAACTTAGCCATTTCAAATTATAACATCATTTTACATGTCTTATCTCCCTTACTAGACTGTGAGATTCTTAAGAATCTCAGCAAAGTGCTCATGATATAGTATGCATTCAATAAACTACCAACTCAGGAAAAAAAAACCCATAAAATAAAATGCCACCTTAGGCCCCTTAGCCAAACTCAGTGACGGTGTGAGTTTAGATGAAACGTTTCAGAGGTGATCAAAACCAAAAAGTCTTTATATAGTAGTCAGCACTGTGATGCAAGACTCAGCTGAAGGCAATTTCAAACAAGGGTCCTTTTGACAGGGCAGCCATTTCCCATGTTCCTCAGATAACATGGTTAAAGTAGTAAACTTGGTTCTCCAGAATGCACTTCCCCAGTTTGAAAATACATTCCCCAGCCCCCACTTCAATGACTCCTATATCCCTCTGACCTTTAATACTGTGTAACAGTAGATGAAAAATTGATTTTTTTTGGCTACTTATTTCATACCTGAAGAAAAAATATACTGTTCAAGGTGTTAAATATTTTTACATGCAACAAACCTGGCATGAATCTAACCTGTATGCACATTTTGGAGGTACAGGCGTAAATGTCAGTGCTATAATTTGTTATAGGGCTTCTGATGACCAGCAGTCAAAATGACCACGGATTCTCACAATTCAAACCACTTTTACGTAAATGTGAACTTTCCTAAAACAGCCAAGGGAGAAAACTTTCCATCCAAGCTCACAGAGTCCCTTAGAGATACTGACGGTATTGTTCACTGGGTTAGGTGTTCTTTCAAAAAAATCCTACAAATATTAGTTTCTTTCTGGGCCTATGCTTTGACCTTTAATAAAAATGTGCTTCAAGACACCAGTTATTAAAATGAAAGGAACAGTTTTTCATGTCTGAACAACTGCCATTTCACATAATCAGGCCCTCAGAAGGCCATACCTTACAAGTCAGCAGTGTTAAAAATACATATACATTTGGTTACTTCATTTAAGTTTCTCACTTACCAGACATGAAGTAGGGTTATAAGAAACCATGAATTGAAAGTATCAGGCATCTGGCACCCTAGAAAATAACCACAAAGCATAAACATGTGAGAGATTAGAGGAGGCATGTTAATTATTTTTAAAATACTAGTAGGGGTTTGTTCAATTAAAATATTTGGCAGTACAGTACTCTCAGGTTATGCTTTTGCAGAGAAGAACAGTGGAAACACAAGGCAAGACCATGGGCTGAAGAGTACTGAGTGTAGTCAACCAGTGTTCTAGTTTCAGCCTTTGCTATGTGGCCTTGGGCAAATCACTTCTTCCCTCTCAGTCTCAGTTTCTCATTTTGTACAATGTGGCCTAGAGTAGTCCTGAGGGCATCTTCCAACTTCCATGTGATTCTATAGTATTTTTGCTTCCTGGGCTTGAATTCTAAAATACTACCTCCCCTGCTGTACTTAAATATCAGCTTGCTTTCACTTGAGCCCTACTGAGAAAGTTAAGCCTTTCTAGTCTCCTTTTCCTATCTGCTTTCTTTAAAATGACCCAGTAGTGTGGTCATGGTTGTACTTAACAATTTACCCAAATAACCAGGAGAAAAAAGTGGCACTCTTTGGAGTTGCAGCTGAATAAGAAAGCAGACTATACCTAATCAAAGGCTTTCATCACCTCCAGGAATGACAAAATTGGTCAGGGCTTCTTCTTGGCTTCAGATCCCACAAATCCCTCAGACATCCAAGCCTCTCAATTCTCAGATCTTTAAGAAATGTCTCTGGTTGGAAAAGGGACCTCCCACTGAATGTGCCCTCCTTATTGCATGACAAGGAGAAAAGTTGGAGCAAGATGATGAAGAAGTAAGAGAATCTGATCCTATCCTTTGGAACAACGACTCAAAGAAGTCATATTCTTTGTCTTTCAGTCATTGAAGAGGCATACAATTACTAAATGATAACAAATAGGATCACTAGGAGATAAGAACACAGGCATGATCTTTTGAGGTACACTAACACCACCAATATTAATAAGGAGCAAAAACTCATTGTGGGCTTACTATGTGCCAGACATTATAAAATGTGCTTCACATGTAATTAGCTCAATGCATCTTCCCAACAACCCTATGAGGTGAGAATTGATATTATCCCCATTTGACAAGTGAGAAAACTGACTCTTAGAGAGATTAAGATTTGCTCAAGGTCATACAGTCATTAAATAAGACACCTAGCATCAAATTCACATCTGCTTGATTCCAGATACTGTGCTCTTTTTGGTGTGTGTGGGGGGGTGGGGGCGCTCACATGTGTGATACAGGGGATTGAAGCCAGGGGTTCTACCATGAAGCTATATCCCCAACCCTTTTTTATTTTGAAACAGGGTCTCACTAAATTGCCCAGGCTGACCTCAAATTTGTAACCCACCTGCCTTAGCCTCCTGAGTCACTACAATTACAGGCACGTACTACCATGCCTGGCCAGAATAGTACATTTTAATTGCTACTCCAACTGCCTAAGAGGGGAAACCAACATTCAAAAGGGCCCACACAACATGACAGGTCCACTACTAGTCATCTTAATATATTATCTCAGTTAATCCTCACTTAAACCTTGGAGGGAAACATTATAAACCTCTTTTTAGAGATGAGGAAACAGACTCAAAAAGGCTAAGTGACTTGTGGGCAGCCACAATATTAAGAAGCTAGTGGCAGGGCTGGTGTTTGAATCCAGGTCTGTCACAAGTGACACCAAAATACTCTGGAGTGCCTACTGGGAGGTGCCCAGCAGCTGTCAAGTGGACTTCCTCTCTGAGCCCAGCAGGAGGGAGGTGAAGGCTGGCTTGGCCAGCCGTTCAGCTATTAAAGACACACGCCATCTGAGAGTGGGCCAACAACCCTCCACCTAGAACCAGAATAGCCCTGAGAAACTCTCAAGCCCGGATCTGAAGCTGGGTCTCTTTTTGGATGCTAGAACAAAACATTAAAAAGAAAAGTTTTCTTGGAAGTCTGTCTTTCAATCTGGAAAATGAAATTTGGCTGCTTCTAAAGGACAATCTGTTCAACTGCTAACTCTACATCAAAGCTTCTCAGCAGCCTCCAGGAGCCCTTCCAATTTTCTCAGAGAGGGAATCAGCTCTTAGGCTGGAAAGCACAGACAGACAGACAGACATGCCAGCAGCTGGACCTGGGTCACAATTTCCCTTTCTGGGGGTTAGCTCAGGGCTGAGGATGAGAAGAGAGTTGGCAAATAATTGAGTCCCTGTACATTACTGGGGTCAAAACACAAACCCACAGAGAAAAGCCCTGAAAAATAAGACCAATGAAGGCTGACTGTGAGCAACACAAAGTACAGCAGATTCTTTGGCTTGACAGAAAGACTTTACATACTTCAAAACTAAAACCTGAAAAAGCCTTTGACATGATCACATCCCTTCAGTGCACATGCAGAGCATGATTTTCTGAGCCTAGGTGCTTTCTTTCTTTACACCAACTTCAATAATTCATTACTGTTAAAGGCAGGCAGTACTAACACATTTTCACATGGGGTTAGACCGTGTGGTTCAAAACCTTGACTCTTTTCCTACTTGCTACATGTCTCTGAGTGAAGTTACTTAGCCTCTCAGTGCCTCAGCTGTCTTCTCTGTATAATTGGGGAGAATAAGATAACCTACCTTATAGAGTCTTTGTGAGGATTCAATTAGATAAGGCCTATAAAATGTTTAGTAAAATGGTATTTAACAGGTACTCAAAAAATACCTGTTACTGTTTTATAGTGAATTATTTAAATACTAGGGTTTAAATTATCTTTGAAAACTCTCACTACTTAGTTAAGATTGTGTCAAAAAAGTGATGGGAGTGAACCTTGACTGAGTTCTGAACTCAGAACTTATTCATTAAGGATTCTCCTCTCCAAGGTAATCAGTCTCTTAGGGACTAAAGACAAAACAATCCTCAGACAACAGTATGGAATTAAATACAAGTTTGGCCTTGTATGTAATTGGCCACCTCTACTCCAAACTACTCTTCTTAGTAGAACTTCTCTCCAAAAAACCAGTCAGAAAACTGCCATGTATTCAGCAGGCATGCTGCTCACTTACGATGGACAAGGGGCATTATTCAAACATCCTAGAAACAATAGTAGTTGTTCATATTAAAAAAAACAACCGTAGTTGCTAAGGTGTCTTATCAGAATCCCCAATATCTAGCTCTCTAGATTTAAATCTCTGAACTCTGAACACTGTGGCTCTGAGATGACAGAGAGTCTATAACTTTGGCATTTTATGGGAGACTGTCCAGGAGATTGATAGGCACGACATATTGTGAATAAACAACTCGCTCACATACAATCTTTAAGAAAGGGCTCTAGCCTCACTTTTGCTGAGGAAGGATAATGCTGGCCAGCTCCTGAAGTTCTCAAATCTCAGAACTCTAAAAGTCAATCCCTACAAAATCAAACATCAAAGTGATCAGTGACCAATGTAAAGGTGTGACACCATATATATATATATTCCCTTTTCTTATTCCAAACGTCTGGCCTACTCTTCAGAATTCAAGTCACAAGAAAGTCTCATTATTTTAAAGATTTTTTTAAATCTTTTGCCTCCAGATGGTACTTAAAATTTGCTCCCTTTTTATTCACTAGTCATACTTGAAACCACTTTGGTTTGATTTTAAAACTTAACCTACCCACAAATGACAAGAAGAGCCACATGGAGCATAACACAAATGAACATGCTATAGGTCTTTAAAGGCAATTTTCTAAGTCTTAGAAAAATCTTACCTAAGAGTAGTGTCACTGAAATATTTACTGACACCTCAGACAACCACACTGACAAGGCTAGGACAAAGCCCACTGAGATACACACACCATAGCATATAGAAACAGTTTACAATACTAACACAATGTCTCACAAAGGTAGCTCTCATTTAAATACAATAAAGTATGTGAGGTGCAGTGGCACATGCCTATAATCCCAGTGCCTTGGAAAGCTAAGGCAGGAGGATTACAAGTTCAAGGCCAGCCTCAGCAACTTAGTGAGGTCCTAAGCAATTTAGCAAGACCCTATCTCAAAAAACATAAAGGGCTAGGGATGCAGTTCAATGGTAAAGCATCTGGGTTCAATCCCCAGTATGAGCATAACAGTAAAACTATTAATATAGATTACAATTTCTAACCTGCAGTTATATTCAATCACAGGCAATGTTAATGAGGGAAAATCTCTGGATTTTAAGACAGACAATACAAGTGCAAGGCCTGGCTCTCAACTGTTACTGAAAACAAAACAGAAATAAACAATAATGTAAGCTCTTCCTATTCCAAAAGATTTTGTAACTCCTAAATGAGACAAATATAAAAGCATTCTGTGTAAATGTTATAACAATTATAACTTCCATAAACTTTTCTTAAGTTTGTAGTTTACAATAGCCTATGAATTGAAACATGACATATTAACTTAAATATATAATAACAACCTTATTATTCAACACTATAATACTAATATTAGCTAAAGAACTCTAAGGAACCTTTAAGGGGCTAGGGTTGTGGCTTAGTGGTGGAGGGCTTGCCTAGCATGTGTGAGGTACCACATAAAAATAAAAATAAAATAAATGTATTGTGCTCATCTACAACTAAAAAATATTTTAAAAAAAGAAACTTTAGTAATAAGGAGCTTACAGAAACAAAGACAGCTAGTAAACATTCTTTTAAAATTAAATATACTATATTTAAGTTATTTGTTGAATGAAATAATAAATAGACATCTGAGGATGAAGCTTTTATTAAAAATATCAGCCAGGTATAATGCTACACGCTTGAAATCCCAACTACTCAGGAGACTGAAGCAGGAGGATAACAAGTTTGAGACCAGCCTGGGCAACTCAGCAAAACCTTGTCTCAAAACCAAATTTAGAAAAAGGACTTGGAAGGAGTGGTAGGGGAGGACTGGGGTTGTAACTCAGTGGTAGAGCACTTGCCTAGCACATGTGAGGCACTGGGTTAGATCTCAGCACCACATAAAAATAAATTTAAAAATAAAGGTATTATGTTCATCTACAACTAAAAATTTTTTTTTAAATTTTAAAAAGGACAGGGAGTGTACCTCAGTATGCACAGGAACTGGGTTCAATTCCCAGCATCACAAAGAAATGAAATAAAATAAGTGTGATATATATATAATACATCTCTCTCTCTATATATATATATGGAAATACTTAAGCACATGAATATATATATATATAAATATTTAAGCACATGAATTCAAGAAGCCACTTAAGAAAAAAACAACTTTTAATAATAACAGTCTATTCATTACATAGGAAAGTCTATTTTCTCCTTTTGGACTAATTCCTCCTACAATGAGAAATTATTATAGCTTTTGAAGAAGAGTAAGTAAGAAATGGAAAGTGGACAATTAATCAGAATTGCAACTGAATAGGGTACTTTAAGTTTCTAATATCAATCTGCTGAAATAGTAAAATAAAACAACATATATGATTTTTAAAAACAGAATAATCAATCAAGAATGCATCTCTTTCTTCAGTATTATTAACATATATACATAAATATGTCAGAAAACAATACCAGATACATAAACTTAATAGTGGTTCCTACTTTAAGGCTATGGCTATACCACGGCACACACTTCCTTCTAAAATCTGTAACTGGAAATGGTTTCAATTCTCCCAATAACTTCATAAATACTCATTTTAATTAACTTTGTTAATAGCTACAACCATTTATATTATCAAAATTAATACTGTATTGATACAATCAATTGCCAGGAGAGGTCTAAGCCTGTAAAACACTTTTGGGAAGCAATTTATCATTAAGCTATAAATATAAAATTATATGAGCCTTTTGAACCAATAGTCCTTTTTTTTGTTTTTTTGGTTTTTTGGTTTTTTGGGGTTTTTTTTTTAGCCAAGGATTGAACTCAGGAACACTCGGCCACTGAACCACATCCCCAGTCCTATTTTGTATTTTGTTTTAGAGAGAGGTCTCACTGAGTTGCTTAGTGCCTCGCTAAGTTGCTGAGGCTGGCTTTGAACTTGCGATCCTCCTGACTCAGCCTCCCAATTCGCTTGGATTACAGGCGTGCGCTACCACGCCCGGCCCAATGGTCCTTTAATAAAAGAAAAATCTTGAGGCTATTCCAGAATTGACTAAAAAACAATTAAAAACCAAAAACAAAGGAAGAACGATTAGCAAAAAGTCCATGTCAAAATACTAACTAAAACATCCTGAATGTAAAACGGGTATGATAACTGCAAGGTTCTCTGACTTAAAAAAGATACATGTACGAGGAGGATGATAAAGTCAAAGTACTAGACAAATTTGTAGGGTTTTTCCAAATATACTAAAAAGTGATTTATTTATAGGATTTTTTTGTTTTTTATTCTATTCATAGAATAACATACACTCTGTGCAGGAAAAATTGTTTCACAAATGATTTTTTAAAATGTCTGTCCTATTAAAATGCAACCATAAAAATGAAAAATAGATTCACTTTCCTTTCCAGAATTATTAAATGGTAACTTACTTAGAAAGAATTCCTCGAAGTCAGTTTTCTCCACACAGCTAGTATACATGCGCAGGGCTGCAATCTTAATTTTCTAGACAAAGAGAACAAAAAACTCAACACAGGACCAAGTACATGTTCTAGTGTCATTAGACATGGGTCAGAGAATCATACATTTCTTCAATTAGAAGAGTGTAAAACCTACCTCCAGGCAATTTAAACAGGTTTTGGTGGAAGTTTTTTCTTTTTTTTCTTTTGTTACTGGGGATTCAACATAGGAGCATTTAACCACTGAACCACATCCCTAACCCCACCCTCCACTCTTCTTTTCCTTTTTCTTTCTTACTTTTTGTTTTTATTTTTGGTTTTTGGTGTTTTGTTTTGAGACAGGGTATTATTAATTGGCTTAGCCCTTCACTAAGTTGCAGAGGCTGACTTTAAACTTGCCATCCTCCTACCTCAACTTCCCAAGCCACTGTGCACCAAGATGACCCACTGGCTGATATTTTTTCTACCCATTCATACAGACTTTATACAATGTTCACATTTAAGAATTTTAGCATGAAAATGTCAAAGATTGTTCTCAATACTTAGATCGCTCCTTTAGTTCTTTTACCCCATGTAAATCGCTAAGCCAATGTTTAGCATTATCCACAACTCTTTACACTATGAAATTCTTTATATTAAAAAATTACCTAGGGCTGGAGTTGTAGCTCAGTGGTAGAGTGCTTGCCTAGCACTGGTGAGGCACTAGGTTCAATCCTCATCACCACATAAAAACAAATAAATAAAATAAAGGTCAAATTCTAAAAAAAAAATTACCTATTCTTTTTACCAAAATCAGAAACCTTTAATCTTTCCCCCAAAACACTACTGATCAGTCTATAAATCCTTTAATTTTTTTTTTTGGGGGGGGGTCTTTTTTTCCATGTTGTCTTTATTTTAATAGTTTGTAGATTAACAATACTGTGAACATAAACAAAAGTTTCTAATGAATATAAAATGCAGTAGAACATTCAACCTTTTTCTATTTCACAAAACAATAAGAATTTTCTCAGGATTTTTTTTTCTCTTTTTTTGGGTACTAGAATTGAACCCAGGGATACTGTACCACTGAGCCACAACCCTATCCCTTTTTTTTCTTTAATATATATATATTATGTATATATATATTTTTAATATATATATTTTATAACTATTTCATTTTTTTTTTTATGTGGTGTTGAGAATCAAACCCAGTGCCTCATACATGCCAGGCAAGCGCCCTACCACTAAGTCACAACCCCAGCCCTCCTATCCCTTTTTATTTTTTATTTTAAGACAGGGTCTTACTAAGTTGCTTAGGGCCTCACTAAGTTGCAGAGGCTTGCCTCAAATTTGCAATACTCCTGCTTCAGCCTCCCAAGTCACTGGGACATGTGCCACCGTGCCCAATTTAGAATTTTGATAAAAGTGATCATTTTAATTTATCTGCTAACCTATGTACTTAAGATTTGTATATTTTACTATATGCAAATTATGCCTGAATAAAAACAAATCTAAAAATCAAAAATAAATGCCTTCGGAGTTGCATTGTGCCTGATATGATGGTGTACACCTGAAATCCCAGCCATTTAGGAGGCTGAGGTAGAGAGATCACTAGGTTGAGGCTAGCCTAAGCAACCTAGTGATACCTTGTGCCAAATGATATTAGGAAGGTGTGGGGGCGTAGCTCAGTGGTAGAATGCTTGCCTAGCATGCACAAGGTCCTGGATTCAATCCCCAGTATTGGGTTGGGGAGGGGAAGAGTTGAGTCGAATTGTTAAAGTCTGAAGACCACCAACTCAGTACTACAGAAACATGTATTTTCAAGGACTTTTAAAACATCTCATTAAGCAGGCAAGATGTCAAACACCTGTAATCTCAGATACTTGGGAGGCTAAGACAGGAGGATTAAAAGTTCAAGGTCAGCTTCAGCAATTCAATGAGACCCTGTCTCAAAAAAAAAAAAAAAAAAAAAAAAAGGTGGGGGCTGGGGACATGGCTCAGTGATAAGTACTTCTGGTTCAATCCCCAGTACCAAAGGGGGGGAAAAAATCATTAAGGATATGACTAACTAAATTAACACATCAAGAAAAGACTTGTAGAAGTTTTCTTTCTTAAAAAGACAGAGAAAGTTAAAACTCAAATATGCAAACAAAAACATTCACAAAACTAAGAATAGCATAGCAATTAAAGATAAGCAATGTCCAATTCAGTAGAACTGTTACTAAGGCTCAAAGTCACCAAAATAAACTATACCCAATGCTTTACAATGTTCATATTTTTCTGTATACACTAGAGTCAAAAACCAAAACACTATCTCTGATGGACAGAAATACCTATAATAAATTATGCCAGGATTGTTTCTGACTGTAATGAAGATTTGTTACTTTGAGGTCTGTCACATTTTCAAAGCCTTTAATATAAAGATTATTATAGAAAAATCAGAACATACAAAAATGAAAATCAGATACATCTATCTGGTGAGTACATCAGCAGTTTAGAAGTCCACTTTTAAATAAAATTCATGGTAAAAACACTAGGAAAAAAGAGCACATTAAACCTAAAAGCATCAGAAAGAATGATAACCTAAAGAGCAGAAACCAGTGAAAAGTAATAAAGAAAATAAAAAAAGTTAAAGTTGGTTCTTTTAGAATATCAGTAAAATTAGCCCGAGGGGAGGGGAAAAAGAAAACACTGGGAAATCATAGTAGCCAAATTATATTGTTACACTATGTGCATTGACAAAATAAAAACAAATCCCACCATTATGTACAACCATTATGTACAACTATAATGCACCAATAAAAATATGGCAAAAATAAAATCAAACTGGAAAAAAATTGAAACTAAATAAATAAAATTAGCCAGATTGATCAAGGAAATAAAACAGGATTTAAACTGCCAATATCAAGAATCAGAGAGGGGACATCGCTACACATCCTAAAGGATAACAAGAGAATATTATGAACAACTCTGGGCAATGAATGTGATTACCAAGATGAAATGGACAGATTTTTTGAAAGACACAAACTAGCAAAACTCACAAGGATAAATAAATAACAGGTACAGTACTGTATCTATTAAAGAAATTTGATTTGTAGTTAAAAACCTTCCCATAAAGAAAACTGCAGGTCTAGATGGCATCTCTAGAGAATTCTACCCAACACTTGTTTTTATTTTTATTTTGTGGTACTGAGAATTAACTCAGGGGACCTCTACCACTGAGCTACATCCTCTAATCCCTTTTACTTCTTGTTTTGAGACAGGGTTCCCCTAAATTCCTAGGCTGACCTCAAGCTTGAAATCCTCATGCTTCAGCCTCCCTGGTCCCTGAGATTATAGGCATGTACCATCATGCTCGGCTGGTGTCATTTCTTTAAATGTTGGGTACAGCCACACTCCTGTAATACCAGCAACTCCAAGGCTGAGGCAGAATTGGGAGGTTGAAGCAGGAGAACTTCAAGTTTAAGGCCATCCTAGACAACTTAGTGAGACCCTGTCACAAAATGAAAAAATAAAAAGGACTGGGGAATTTAACTAAGCAGTAGGGCACCCCCAAATTGGATCCCCAGTATCACAAAAAAAGAAAAAAGAAGAGAAAAGGAAATAAAGGAAATGATACCAAATCTACACAAACTTCCAAAAACTAGAACATTTCACAACTCATATTAAGACATTATCCTGATATCAAAACCAGTCATTAGAAGAAAGCTAAACTTTAGAACCATGGTCTTCATGAACATAGTTGCAAAATTCCTTAATAAAAGATAAAGTTCATCGATATATAAAAAGTATAATATACCATGATCAAGTGGGAATTATCCATAAATGCAAAGTTGATTCAACACTGGCAAATCAATCAATGTAATTCACTATATCAAAATACAAAAAAAAAAAAGTCTGTTTAACTTTGTTAACATCTGCACTGATTTTAAGTACGTAGTCACAGAATACATTCTGGGAAGCACTAATCTGTACCATCCCCAAAATAAGGCTATTATCCTAATATTTTGGCCTTCTCAGGTCTATTCCAACCTTGAGATGGGAACTCTGGAAATCCTTAGTTCTCCACCTCATTCGACAATGGTCAAGGAGCTGAGAACAAAGAGGAAAACAAAACAGACAAAAATCTGTGCCCTTAAGAAACTTATGGCCTTGTCCAACTCTAGGTAAGTTTATAATTTTAACTAGAATCCCTAATTGTTTACTTCTTGCTCTTTTTTTTTTTTTTAATCCTAAAGTTGCCTTCAGGTTCCTCTATATAAAGTCCTTTAGGGTCACAATTAATCACCCTGCCCTAGAAGAGGCAGACTTATCTTCAAGCACCAAGTCTTTCCTTGTGAAGGAAACGTTCCCCCAAAACATGTTCATGAAAACACACTCATTACAAATAATGAAGAGTTCAACAGATTGGCTGGGGTATTTATACAGGGCTCAAACTGTGGTAATCAAAGGCATTTTATAGTTCTTCACTTTTCCTGCAGCAAAGCCAAGCCTTTATTCTTGGGTGAACCATTTTCCTCAACAAATCTTTAAAGCAAGTCCCTGAAGACCCACAGACACTAGAAATAATAAGTGGAAAGAACCTATCCAAGAATCATGCATTAATATAAGTTAAGGAGGTGAGTGGACTAAATTTCTACCCAGTCAATACAAGCTGCTCTGGTCCTTGGATGACTTCATGTTTATTTCATTATAACTTTGGAAGACCAATAGGCTAATTGACTGAAACAGAAGCATTTAGGACAGCTTTAGGATTGAAGATCTGCTCTCCCAGCAACTGATGAATTCTGTGCTGATTCCATGCATTCTATTCTGTATTAGAATTCCTTCTTCAGCATTCTTGACTCATGAATGGGTCCCTGTTCAATAAGATCAATGACTTTGCAAGGTTACCTATCTTACTGGAGGACAATTCTTAGATTTTCATTTTACTGAACGTAAATGTGCTTCATATAACATTCATTGAACATTTTTCTGGCCATTGGAGTAACCAGCTAAGCATCCCTATTTCCTTCAACCATTCTTCATTCAACAGTTTCTAAAGCTTTCACAAGGCTCACTGCCCAACTCTGAATATATTCCAGTTTGTCATGTTCTTCAGAACAGAAATAAATTTTTGGCTAAATGCTATATAAAAACTCTCCATTCCATGGCATGTGCCTGAATCAGATAAATGCTATCCTTTCTTATATGATATTGCTATACAAATATAATGTAAAAGAATGGTTATTTCAGGATACTCCAATATATAAGGAAAAGCTACATTTAAAATCCTAATTATGAGGGTTGGAGTTGTAGCTCAGTGGTAGAGGGCTTGCCTAGTATGTGTGAGGTACTGGGTTTGATTCTCAGCACCACATTTAAATAAATGAATAAAATAAAGGTCCATCAACATTTTTAAAAAATCTTAAAAAAAATCCTAATTATGATTCTAAAGAAAAATGGGAACTATACATGAAAATATTAAAAAGTAAAAAGATATTTGATTCTGCTGTCACGAACAGATAAGCCAGCATTTTACTTCCTAATCAAATACATGTGAAAACATCAAGAATTCTGTCAATGCAATCAAATACAAATGTCCAGCCACAGATTTCTGAGTTCATATTGCTGAAAAGGGCTCTTTAGTTTTTCAAAATGGAAGCTGGGCATGGTGGCACACACAACTTGGAGTCTGATGCAGGAGCATCAAAAATTCAAGGCTACTCTGAGCAACTTAGCAAGACCCTATCTACAAATAAAAAGTAAAAAGGGTTGGGGATATAGCTCAATGGTAAAGAGCCTTTGGGCTCAATTCTCAGAACCAAGGTGCGGGGTGAGTTGTATCTAGATTTTCCCTCCAAAATCATACTAGAATGGCAGACTTTGATATTTTGCTGTCATAAGTTTTAAAAACAAAGATTATAGAAAGTAGACATTGCCACATCACAAAGATATTTTTAAATGCAAATATTAGGGATTTAGTTGAGGTCACAAAGGGAATCAAGAAAAATCAGCTAAGCTACAAGAGTGAAGGAATGTTCTTGATGACTTAGTAATCCTCCAAATGGTAGCCAATTTTCCCTCTGGAATCATAAAAAAACAGACTAGACAAAGCATATGGTAGTAACCAAGTGGAACCCAATCACCAAGAAATGAAAAAACAGTAACTTTTTCTTTTCTTTTTTCTGGTTTCATTTCCCTCTTCTAATTTCTAATTTTCAAATGAAACACATTTCAAATTTTCATATCTAAATCACTACCTTTTTTAAAATAGGGGGAAAGATTCTTGTGAATACATTATTAAGTAAGTCAACAATTTGTCAACTGTCAAAGAATTAAGATGTAAAATACATATGTATGTATATATAACTTTAATAAACATAACTAATATTTCCTTGATGATTTGGAAAGTACTTCATACCCTCATAGTCTCAAGAATATCATTACTACTTAGCATCTATGTCCTCTCCATACATTTCAAAAATCCCCTTATAAAAAATAAACAAATTCTTTTGCAATCACTGCTGACTTTTCAAAATTCACATACAGATCAAAACCTCTATATATGGCAGTAATAACTGTTAGGAAGAGAAAGCACTGTAAGAAGAAACCAAGAGTAGGGTCCATATTAAAACTGAAATTCTAATTTGAATCCAAATTGTTAAAATCATGTAAATGTCATCATTTATTTTGAGCAAAATTATATTTTCTAGAAATGTCTTTTCTACTGCTTTGTGTTGTTCTGCTCTGACTTATAACTGGTGAATGATTAGACTTACAATATTCTAGCAACCTTGAAAGGCATTAAGAGACACTCTGCCATAGTGATAGAATAGTAATAGGTGATAACTGGACTAAGAACAGAATCACTGATGTTCTATTACTAAATTGATTAAAGGTATTAGTATAAGGGCAAGTATGCACCCGATGCAGAGAGAACACTCATTCATTTACAGCAACTACTATACAAGAGATAAGGTGCTAGGTCAAGCATTGATAAGAAGTCAATTATAACCAGTCACAGAGTCAATTTTAATAAAAAGATGCTTTTTCTAAAATTTTAAAGAATGTCACTACAATGACCTAGAAAAATAATCACTTAATGAAAATGTCTTCATCAGAGAGTAATGCTTCCTTAACAACACTGCCCATCTGACCCTCAAAACTCGTCTTCATGGCCTACCAAGTAGCAAGGGCCTGAAAATCCAGACTTACTAGGGGCCTGCTACTGTAAGCTGCCTCCAAGGAATCAGGTTGAGGAAGCATTTCAGTCCCACATACTATATAAACCTGACCAGAAAGTGGAGACTTGAGGCAGGAAGCTCATGTTTAAAAAATTATCAAAATCATATATGAAAAAAAAAAAAGTACAACCAGTGAAACAATAGCTGTACTCCATTTGTGTTCAATAAAAAAAAAAATCATATATGAATTTGATGAAAGCAAACAGCTTTTAAAAAAAATTTTTTAAGCAGGAAAAAGAACAAAACCCAAATGAAAAAATGAGAAAAACTTAGAAGACTTTACCCATTTGCTGTACTTCAATGGTCCTGTGAATCCCATAGCTTCTATTATCTTCGTGAAAGCACCAACCTTCTCTTCAATAGGCTGTAGGGAATCCTTGGTAGCAGGAAGCTATTTAGTCAAATAGGCAAAGAGAAAGAAACCAAAATAAGTTGAAAAAAAAAAAAAAAAAAGCTTAGATGTTGTATTCCATATATAGAATATATATATGTATAAAAAATTATGCCGGGCATGGTGGCACACGCCTGTAATCCAAGCGATTTGGGATGCTGAGTCAGGAGGATTGCGAGTTCAAAGCCAGCCTCAGCAACTTAGCGAGGCCCTAAGCAACTCAGTGAGACCCTGTCTCTAAATAAAATACAAAATAGGGCTGGGGATGTGGCTCAGTGGCCAAGTGTCCCTGAGTTCAATCCCTGGTGCAAAAAAAAAAAAAAATTATATATATTTTGTTTTGTTTTGTTTTGTACTGAGGATTGAACCCAGGGGCACTTTTACCACTAAGCTATATCCTTGGCCCTTTTTTATTTTCTGTTTTTGTTTTTTTTTTGGTACTGGGGATTGAACCCAGGGGCACTCCACCACTGAGCCACATCCCCAGCCCTATTTTGTATTTAATTTAGAGACAGGGTCTCACTGAGTTGCTTAGGGCCTCGCTAAGTTTCTGAGGCTGGCTTTGAATTTGCGATCCTCCTGCCTCAGCTTCCCAAGTGCTGGGATTACAGGCGCGCGCCACTGCACCCGGCTCATTTTCTATTTTGAGACAGAGTCTTGCTAAATTACTGAGGGTCTCACTAAGTTGCCTGGAACTTATAATCCTCCTACCTCAGCTTTCCTCCTGAGACACTGGGAATACAGGCATGTGCCCCTGAGCCTGGCTTACCTACAATTTTTATTTTTCATTTCTTTAGACATCATAACAATACAAATACATCTGACATGTTAACTAATTCATGTCTTCCAAATTACAAAGCAAGAGATACCCACTTCACTGACCATATGCCTATTAACCAGTGTCTAGGAAACCATAAATGTAGGATCTAAATTTTTTTAGTTGTAGTTGGACATAATACCTTTATTTTATTTATTCATTTTTATGTGGTGTGAGATCGAACCCAGTGCCTCAAACATGCCAGGTAAGCATTCTACCACTGAGCCACAACCCCAGCTCTAAATTAAGGATCTTTAGAATAAAAATTATATCTGAAAAGAGTACTTTCAAAATGAAATGTTTTGGTTGTTGATGGTTTTGTTTTGTGTTTTTTTGGCAGTGTTGAGAATCAAATCTTGGACCTTGGCACATACTAGGCAAGCACTCTACCATCAAGCTATACTTCCAGTCCTTAAAAGGAAATCTTGATCCCAATCTCCCAAAGAACAATTCTGAGAAGAGAAACATACTATTTATTGGTGTAAAAGGAAAAGGTGAGAAAAATTCTGACTGAAAGTAGGCAAATCATCCAAAACCACCATCGACCAAAGTAAGCACTGAATAAAATGTTCTTCAACTCTTATATTCTTCAGTACAGTTTTAGTCAGGTTTTTTTTGCAGCTGTGACTAAAAGACCTGACAAGAATAATTTTAGAGGAGGAAAAGTTCACTCGGGGGCTCATGGTTTCAGAGATCTGAAGATCTCTGGAGACACTGGCTCCATTCCTCTAGGATGGAGGTGAGACTGAACATCATGGCAAAAAGGTGTGGCAGAGGGAAGCAGCTCACATGATGATCAGAAAGGAGAGAGAGAGAGAGAGACCCCTCGCTCCAGATACAAAATATATACCCCAAGGCATGCTCCCCATGATCCACCTCCTATAGCCACAGCCTTCCTGCCTTCAGTTAACACTCAGTTAATCCCAACAGGGGACCAATTCACTGATTGGGTTACAGTTCTCATACCCCAATCATCTCACCTCTGAATATTCTTGCATTGTCCCACACATGAGCATTTGGAGAACACCTAATATCCAAACCATAAAAGTACAATAAATACTGTTAATGAATATAGAAAACATAAATATGGCAATTTGAAAGTAAACTCCAAATAAAACCTGTTCTAATACTAAGCTCTCCAAAGAAAAAGAGGCTACCTAAACCAATTAAAAAAAAAAAAAAAATCTAAAAATTAAATGGTTTCTCCAAAATTCATGAAGACTCACTCTTTTCCTCTAAAGTATTTCCCAGACAAGACAGTACAATGAAGAAACCCAGAACATAAGCTCAGAAGGCTGAAGTTTAAATAATTCAGTTGGTCTGTCACCATCCTTTGTAATATTGGGCAAGTCATTTCAACTCCCCAAGCCTCACTTCTATATCCCCTTGCCTCACATAGGGAACAATATTGTTGAGATCAAAATAAGAACATCTGGACAGGTATGAGACTCATGCCTATAAATCCTAGTAACTCAGATGGTTGAGACAGGAGGATCGCAAGTCAGGGACAGCCTCAGCAATTTAGTGAGACCTTGTCTCAAAATAAAACAGACCAGGTGCAGTGGCACATGCCTGTAATCCCAGTGACTCAAGAGGCTGAGGCAGGAGGACAGCAAGTTCAAAGCCTTAGCAAATTAGCAAGACCCTAAGCAACTTAGCAAGATGGTCTCAAAAAAAAAAAAAAAAAAGGACTGGGAATGTGGCTCAGTGGTTAAATGTCCCTAGGTTCAATCCCCAGTACCAAAAAATAAGAAGGGCAGGGGGATGTAGCTCAGTGGTAGAGTACCTCTGGGTTCAATTCCCAGCACCACACAAACATACAAAAAAAATCCGACTGAAAGCACTATATAAACTTAGAAAGCATTAACAACTCTCACCTTATTTGTGGTGTGATAATTCCTACTTTGCTGCACATCTGTTCCAGGAATCTGTTCTGATCTAGTACAGGATCGGGACTGGCCCATCTGGGGCAACTGGGATATTACAAAAAAAAAAAAAAAAATGTAAGCAACACTGAACATTCACTTAGTTAATCTGAGAGAGCTGCTTCAAAATATGACTATAGGTGCTATCCAACCTTGCTTAGCACAGTTCCTGGTGATCTTATCACTGAGAGGATTCAAGATCAGCCCCTGGAAATATGGAATTAAATCTGAGTCAACTTTAGGAAACAGAATTATAAGTATCTAAATATTAGTAGTAGTACAGTATACTGAGGGAAAAAACCCAAAGACATTAAGTTTAAATATAAAACCTACTTCTGTCACCTACAAGCTCAGTGGCCATGGGTAACTTACTGAACCTCATTTATTGCAGTGAGGATTAAAGGGGACAATTATATAAAGTGTCTCTCACAAAACAGATAATAGAAATTTTCATCATCACCAACATCATCATCATTGTTCAGACCATAACTGGCTTCCTTTTATGTTCACACTGCATTTGAAAACAATTTGGCAATTAAGAGCCACTTTTTATAATTATTATGTGCCAGGTACTATGCTAACTGCCATATAAAAATCCTTCTATCCTTCCTTAATCTCCACCACTTCTCTACTGGGTTGATGTTCTTTATTATCAAGAACAATACACACAGTTTTGAAAATAAATTCATAAAGAAAAAACTACATGCAAGAGATCTTCATTGTAGTATTACTTACAAGAGTAAAAACTGAGGGAAAAGTCCAATAAGGAGGGTTAATTAAACTAAGGCACTGAATGGAAAATCAGGTAACCACTGCTATTTTTAACAGGCTTTTAAAAGCAATTTTTAGGTTCAGAGCAAAATCCAGCAGGACGTACAGAGTTCTCACAGGCCCTCCTCCCCCTAAGACACAATCCCCCTACTAAACTTCCCACACCAAAGTAGTACATTTGTTACAATGAACATACCTGGTCACATCCTAGTACCCAAAGTTATGGTTTATATTAGAAATTATTATTTTTAACACAAAAAGGCTTATAATATGGATAAAATTATAGGCAAAAAACCACACATGACTGTATATGGGTAAATCTAGGAAGCAACACACATAAAAAAAGGTTATTTTGTTATTTTGTTACATTAGAATTATGGATAACAACTGGGGATGTGGCTCAGTGGTAAAGCGCTTGCCTAGCATGCATGGGGCCATGGGTTCGATCCCCAGTACTAGAGGGAGAAAAAAGAACTGTGACTAAGTTTAGGAATCCAGTTTCCAAACCTTCAGTAATGTTTTATTACCTTTACAATAAAAAAGGGTGGGGAGGGAGCAGGAAGAGAGTTAATCCCTCCATTCTGGTTTATTCCAAGAAGAGATGGGACACATGGAATGAAAATGATTTTCCTATTTAATCTTAATGAAGGAAAATAGAATTTCTAATTGTGGAACATTACTATTCACATTTCTTTCCAAACAAGGATATTAAAAGATTAGTCAGAATCCTTCTGGTAAGTCCCAGGGACACTTGTGCTTTATTTAATTTCTGAGTATCAAGAAGGCTTTATGAAACAGGGACTAAACAGAACACCTCCCATGACATCACACACATCATTGTAACAGACAATCTAGAACACAACAGTCATCTAGAATGCAAGCATTTAAACCAGTTCAAAGAACACAACCAAGAACAGTTTCAACAAGCTGGGCTTCAGATTAAGTTCTCTTTTATCAGGTTATATGATCTTTCTCTTGCCCACAGCTCCAGGAGAAATCGAAGGATTCCTTCTCTGGCTGCACCATCACCTACTGTATTTCTGTCCCTCCTTTATTGATGAGTAAACATTTCACACTATCCTGAACTGCCGAAGCACCTATGTACTTAGTGCCAAAGACAACATCTAGTTGTCCCACACCTATGCTTATCACTATCCACTATCCACTCTTGCCCTTGCTCCCTCAAAAAAATTCATTTAAGACCATTTAAGACCTCAATTTTTTGTTTTAATTGTAAGGACATTAACAAATAACTTTTTTAAAGAGAAAGATGCCCTCAAACACTGAAATGTCACTTTTTCAAAGAGGCTTTCTTTGAACACCTTATCCAAAAACAGGTTCCTATCAATCTGTTATTCTCTGCCAGGGTATAAATCTGTTCATTTCTTTGATGGTACTCACTATAATGTATAATTATATATTTATTTATGTATTTGCTCATTCTACAAAATGTGCTCTCCACTACCAAAAAATAAACCTGAGGGTAAGAACTAGGTATCACAGAATCAAGTACAGTGCATTACACAAAGGAAAACCCTCAAGTATTTTTTGAGTGAATAAATCTTACACCTGTACTTTTTAACTTCTGATTATTTCCTTCCTGGTCTTATCTACACATATGCTTCATTCACCCAACCTCTATTAAATGCCCAGATATGCCAGTCCTTATGCAGGATTTTGGATACAGATAGAATCCTCATCCTCAAAAGGCTATATTCTTATGAAAAAGAGGAAAAAGATTTATTGAATATCACATTTCAAATTGTCACCCACCACAAAAAAACAAACAAACAAAAAAATAATTCACTGTTAGTAAGAATGTAGAGCAACTAGAACTCTCAGACACTGCTGGTGGGAGTGTAAAATGTTAGTCACTTGGGAAAAATATTTGGTAGTACCTACTTAAACAATGTATGTACAACCTGTAAGGCTCAGCAATTCTGTTTCACTAACAAACAGAAATGTATATATATGTTCACTAAAACGTGTGAAAAAGAATGATTATAGCAGCATTATTCATAAAAGCCCCCAAATTGAAAGAACCCAGTTATCCATCAATGAAAGAATGAATAAATGGTGTCATATTCATAGAATAAAATACTAAACAGTGAGAATTAATAAACTATAACTACCAAAAAACAGCATGGATGAATTTCTAGAACAAAGCTGAGTGGCAGTAGATAAACAGTACTTACTATCTGTATGTAAACAAAGGCAAACTATCTATAGTAGTCAAAGTGAAAACTAGTTAACCCTGGTTGGAGGTAGTGACTAGAAAGGCATGAGAGGAGGGCTGGGGATATAGCTCAGTTGAAGAGTGCTTGTCTGGCAAGCACAAGGCCCTGGGTTCAAACCCCAAGACCCCAAAAAAAAAAAAAAAAAGAAAAGAAAGGGATGAGAGGCTTCGTCTTGGTAATGTTCTCTTCCTTGATCTGGATGCTGGGTACATTTATTTTGTAATAATTCACTAAGCTATACACATATAACTTGTGCCCTTTTTCTATAATTTATCTCAATAAAATGTACCAAAATGTTTGAAGATATGAAATTGACAGTGTAAACAACAGAAATTTGGAAATGGAAAGGAGTGACCTGGAGTCATTAGGAAATACTTCATAGAAGAGGGCAGGATAAGAAGACAAAATGAGAACGCAGCAGAATGCCACTGCGGCGGAAAGAGAACAAACAGTCAGAGATTTAGGCTGAAGCTCCAGGTCTGTCTCTCTTAAACCAAATAAAACTGTAAAAGAGGTGTGCAAACCACAACACATAACCAAAGTTAAGACCTGTTCGAGACATCTACAGTGACAAACTCTTTTGCAGATAGCCCTGGTTAAAAGGAATACAAGATCTCACTGGTTTGTTTGATTGATTGTTTTGGTACTAGAAACTGAACACGGGCACTTTACTATTGAGCTATATCCCGAGCCCTTTTTATTTTTAAATTTGAGATAGGGTCTTGCTAAGTTACTTAGGGCCTCACTGAGGCTGTCCTTGAACTTGTGATCCTCCAGCTTTAGCCTCCTGAGTCAACAGGATTACAGATGTGGGCCACCACACCCAGCTAAGACTTCACCCATATTTTTGCTTTCAAAAGAGTTCTGAAAGTCAAGAGACTTCCTTGATGAGAAAGAAAGAGAGACAGATTCAAGTAATCCTTAAATGCCACAGGGGGTGTGTGTGTCTTATAGTTTAGCAAAACTATAAGCTCCACCAGGGCACAATCCCCATCTTACACTTCTTTTATTTTCTGTCCCAGTGCTAAACACCATTCTGGGCATGTAGTCAGTACTTAATAAAAACTAGGTGGATTTTTCTTCTATTTTTTTCAAAGAGAAGGATAATCTGGAGAAGATCCAAAAAAGAACCACAGGAATGATCAAAGGGATGAATAAAGGTCCTAGTGGAAAGGTTAAAATGAATTGAGGCTGTTTAGCTTGGAGAAAAGGCAAGTGAAAAATTAAGGAGTAACTTAGAATAACACTTGAGCTGGAAGAAAATCTCAGTGATCTTCGAGTCCAACCTTTATTCACTTCACAGACGAGGAAACTAAAACCAAGGGAGAGGTTACAATTTGGTGAAGGTAGTTTTAGGACAAAAAAAAAAAAAATTAAGGTTCATTTCATACAGTAAGGGGAAAACTCACACAAGTAACATGAACATGCAGAGCAATAAAACTTGCAATTACAACCTATTGAAGTTCTCCTATGTGCCCAGAACCTCTATGCTTTATGTCTCACTTACCTCACAGCAACTGTTGACACTATTTCCTTCCCATTTTAGAAATTAGGACACTAAATAAAATTCATTAAGGACTACAATATATATTAAAAGCTATGTTCTGTCCCTTCTAATAAGCTGCCTTAGAAAACCTGAGTTAAGAGTTCAACAACACAGGTTCAACACCAGATAATTTTATTGGAGAATAGAATTTAGAGATTCAATTCTCCAATAAAAGGAACCAAGGAACCAAGTGATTAAATCTGAGCTAGAGCAAGGAAAATACAACCTAAAACATATTGTGGTACCAGGAAATAAGGGAGCATTCAAAAAATGATGGAGGCATGTAGAAAGAAACTTGAAGGTATTCCCAATAGCCAATACTGTGACAACTGGATCATAAAACAACTAATTAGAAAATGGATTATAAATCATGGAAGAAAATAAACATCCATGAGCTCATACTGATATAAATAATTGGGTAAGTAAATAAGTGGGGAAGATGTGACAGCTCTTCTTTACAAAAGACCTCTACTTGGGCTGGGGATATAGCTCAGTTAGTAGAGTGCTTGCCTCAAAAGCACAAGGCCCTGGGTTCAATCCCCAGCACTGCAAAAAAAAATAAATAAATAAAATAAATAAGACCTCTAGTTAATAAATGTAAGAATGATGAAAACAAAAAATCACTACTAGGCAAACACCACAGTAATAACTGCTGTAATCAGAGCAGATTACATATAGAGTGATCACATACAGCTGGGCACAGTGGCATATGCCTGTAATTCCAGCTATTCAGGAGGATGCAAAATTAGAGGCCAGCCTGGGCAGCTCAGCAAGACTCTGTTTCAAAATAATAAAAAGGGCTGGAAATACAGCTCAGTGGTAGAGTGCCTCTGGGTTTAATCCCCAATAACAAACAAACAAATTAAAATTTATCATATTATCATATAATCCAGCTAACCCAGCAATCTAATTCTGGGCATATAACCAAAAGAATTCAAAGGATCTCAAAGAGATATTTGCACTATAGTGGGTTTTGTTGGTGGTACTAGATATTGAACCCAGGGTACTCTCCCACTGGGCTGCACCCTTAGCCCTTTTCATTTTTTATTTTGAGACAGGTCTCACTTAAGTTTCCCAGGCTGGTCTCAAGTTTTCTCTCCTCCTGCCTTAGTCTCTGGAGTAGCTAGAATTACAGGTATGCTCCACCATGCCCGGCTCACTGCAGTCCTACTAAGAGGTAGAAGAAGCCCAAATGCCCACTGACCCAAATGGATTAAAAAAAAAAAAAAGTGATACACACACACACACACACACACACACACACACACATACACACACACACACACACACACAATGGAATATTATGCAGGCTTTAAAAAAAAAGTAAATCCTGTCACATGCTACAACATGAATGAACCATAAAGACATTATGCTAAGTGAGGTAAGCCAGTCACAAAAGGTCACATACTATACAATTCCACTTATATGAGGTGCCTAGAGTAATGAAATACCCTATTAAAAATAAGAAAAAATAAGGGCTGGGGATAAGGCTCAGTGGTAGAGTGCTTGCCCATTATGCATAAGATACTGGGTTTGATCCTCAGCACCAAAAAATTAAAATTAAAATTAAAAATGCATGTGTCTAAGCTTATAATGCCAAAAAGAGGTAATTTTAATATGAAATATAGGCTTACCAAATAAAAGCTATCTAAATAACACGAATAAAAAATCTGCTCTAGTAAGTGAAAAGAAGCCAGAATATAAAACTCTCTGGATATTTGTTAAGGTACTTAAGGGAAAAAACTAGTATATACACACAAACATAAAGGCAGGGAAAGCACCAATGGAGATGAAAATACCAATGTTTTCAGATGTGAAGTCACAGGTGACTTTTATTCACTTTATTACTAAAGTATTTGTATGAATAACAAAAATTGGGAGAAATAAAACCCTTCACAATGTGTCCAATGTTAACTATATTATAATGAATCATGTAGTCAATAGTAAACTAAGGCCTCAAATAACTGTTTCTTGTATTTTACGTTCATAAAGAGGAAAAGAAAAGGAACATTTCTCACCCTCAAAGAAACAGAGTACTTCAAAAAGAAACTGAAAAAAGTTAACTCTGAGGTGAATATGTGGAAAAACTCCCCAACAGTAAAACTATCAGACTGTAACATGGCATCGTAGGCTAAGTTCCATTGCTGGGGTATTTAGAAGCAACACCCTAGACACCATACTGTAGGTATCTACAGGAATCAGTTCTGAACTGGCACCACAGAGACCCAGAGTGGTCTCATGAGGTTTTCCCATCACACAATTTGGTTGGCTAATCTATAAATACATGACATTTGCACATAAACACTAGGTTTTCATACCAAGCAAAGACACAACAAACCTTACCTGGGAAGTGCCAGACAGAGTCCGGCCCCATTGTCCTTGAGTAGGAGACACTGGTACCAATCGGCTGCATACTGGAACCCACTGGAAGATGCTAGTCTGGCTCCTCTAGAGAAAGAAAAACATTGTTGGTCAGGAACCTATATCAGACTCTATATGTAGACAGTAAAGTATTCCTGAGACATTGTGATATAATAAGAAATATATATTTGGTCTTCATTTCTCGTTCCTGACACAGAGCTTCTAAAACCCTTAGAATTTCTGAGTAACAGGAGGAAGTGTCTTATTGTTTATAATAAGCCCATTTCAACCTTACCTGAGTTTACATTAATGAGATGACCCTTGGAAGATGAGGCGCTGTTGCCAGAGGAATGAATGAATCACATACATAGAGGGCTGAAACTTTAACTCCAACATTTAAACCTCACAATAGCAACCCAGTGACCTAGGCATATTGTCATTACTCCATATTACTCCACATACACAGAAAAGGAAGTAGATATGCACATAATAAGTAACTTCCCAATGTCACATGGTCAATAAACAGCAGGTATAGGATTGGAACAGAGGCAGCCCAACTCTAGAATCCATGCTCACTTAAGGTATGAAAAGGTAAAGGGATTATCTCCAAGGTCCCTTCTAGCTCTAACACTAGCCTTAGGTAGGTTTTTTTGTTTTTTGTTTGGGTTTTTTGTTTTGTTTGCTTTGGTTTGGTACCAGGGATTAAACCCAGGGGTACTTAATTTTTTTTTATTTACTTATTGATTCATTGAACACAAATGGAGTACAGCTACTGTTTCACTGGTTGTACACAAAGTAGTGTCACACCATCTGTGCGTTCGTGCATGTACACAGGGCAATGGTATCTGTCACACATTCTGTTATTATTTTTACCCCCACCCCGCCCCCACCCCTCCCTTCCCTCTATGCTATCTATCCTTCCTCCATTCTTGCCACCCTTCCCCTCCGCATTATGCATCATCATTCATTTATCAGAGAGACCATTCAGCCTTTGGATTTTGGGGATTGGCTGATCTAACTTAGCCTAACAGTCTCCAACATCATCCATTTGCCTACAAATGCCATAATTTTATTCTTCTTTATGGCTGAGTAATATTCCATTGTGTATATATACCACAGTTTCTGTATCCATTCATCTACTGAAGGGCATCTAGGTTGATTCCATAATCTAGCTATTGTGAATTGAACAGCTATGAACATTGATGTGGCTGCATCACTGTAGTAATCTGATTTTAAGTCCTTTGGGTATAGGCCAAGGAGTGGGATAGCAGGGTCAAATGGTGGATCCATTCCAAGTTTTCTAAGGAATCTCCACACTGCTTTCCAGAGTGGCTGCACCAACTTGCACTCCCACCAGCAATGTATGAGTGTACCCTTTTCCCCACATCCTCACCAACACCTGTTGTTGCCTGTATTCTTAATAAAAGACATTCTAATTGGGGTAAGATGAAATCTTAAGGTGGTTTTGATTTGCATTTCTCTTATAACAAGTGATGTTGAACACTTTTTCATAAATCTGTTGATTGCTTGTAGATCATCCTCTGTAAAGTGTCTGTTCATTTCCTTGGCCCATTTGTTGATTGGGTTATTAGTGTTCTTGGTGTAAAGATTTTTGAGTACTTTGTAGATTCTGGAGATTAGTGCTCTATCTGAAGTGTGTGTGGCAAAGATTTTCTCCCATTCTGAAGGCTCTCTCTTCACATTGCTGATTGTTTCCTTTGCTGAGAAAAAGCTTTTTAGTTTGACTCTATCCCAGTCATTGATTCCAGCTTTTATTTCTTGTGCTTTGGGAGCATGGTATTGGTACAAAAATAGACAGGTAGATCAATGGTACAGAATAGAGGACACAGAGACAAACCCACATAAATACAGGTATCTCATACTTGACAAAGGAGCCAAAAACATGCAATGGAGAAAAGACAGTCTCTTCAACAAATGGTGCTGGGAAAACTGGAAATCCATATGCAGCAAAATGAAACTAAACCCATATCTCTCACCCTGTACAAAACTCAACTCAAAGTGGATCAAGGACCTAGAAATTAGACCAGAGACTCTGCACCTAATAGAAGAGAAAATAGGTCCAAATCTTCATCTTGTTGGCCTAGGACCAGATTTCCTTAACATGACTCCCAAAGCGCAAGAAATAAAAGTTGGGGTACTTAATTTTTGAGCCATATCCCCAGCCCTTTTATGTTTATTTTGAGACAAGGTCTCACTAAGTTGCTCAGGGCCTTGCTAAATTGCTGAGACTGGCCTTGAACTTGCAATCCTCCTGCCTCAGCCTCCCAAACCACTTGGATTACAGGTATGTATCACCACGCCCGGCAGTAGAGAACTTATTAAAATAGCAAACTGTGGAAAGAGCAATGCACTTGAATTCGGAAAGCATTGAGATACTTCTTGGTTCCTCTGTTCACAAGCTACGTATTAGTTAACAACCTGTGTGGGTTATCTCTTGGTTATCTCTACTGTGAAATGAAGATTAAATCTCTACTTCTCCTGACTAAAAAATAATAACAAATGTAGCTTGCAGTATGTTCAGTATTAAATATTAAGCTAAATCTGATCTCCATTTCCTTGAGAATAGAAAGGGTTAGGATGGGATGGAGAAAGGCATTAGAATTTTAAACATACAGATGCTTTCTAAAGTGCCTCACAGTTCTAAACTTGTATAATTGTTCCTTTCTACAAGGAACATTTATAAAAGCTCTTTGATAATCAAAAAATAGGGCTGGGCTTGTAGCTCAGTGGTAGAGCACTTGCCTCTCAAGTGTGAAAAACTGGGTTCAATCTCAGCACCGCATATAAATAAATACATAAATAATAAAAATCCAATGATAATCAAAAAATACACAGGCATTACTATCATTATGAGCAATTTTTACTGAATTATATAGGCTTCCCTTTACCCAGCAAACTGTCATAGCAGCAAGAATCATTTTCTTAAAATACTGTTTTCAACCTGGCATATTTAACCACTGTCCCTGGGGGAAAGACACTGTTAGATCCCTACAAGCCTCTGGTCACAAAATTTTCATCAACCAATACATAGATAACTTTGTTTTATGTGTACCCAGCTTAATAGTCATTAGCACTGATCTCACAGTCAACAGCACTTTAACTCACTCCTGAACAAAACTTAGATATATGACACATGTAAGGTGTGCCACATCCTTCTTACACGTAGCCATGCTAGACAACATTTAGCATTACATTTAGGGGCCATTTTAAACAAGTATATCACCAAGAAAGCACAAAATAAGAAAAACATGGTACTACACACACCATGAAAAGGATACTTTTTACAGCTTTCATACTGTAAAAAGGAAGGCAGAGTGTTGCCTTGTTCCACCGTAACTGGCAACAGTGTACACTGGTAGCTCAAATTTCTCACCCCTCTGTACATGTCTTCAAATAACCGAAAGTACTTGAGTTATTGATTTTGTTATTGCAAATAAAATTTAGCAACTAGGTAATTAATAAATACAGAATACATGAATAAAGACCAATTATAATCACCAAATTTACTCAATAATTCCCCTGTGAAACCTATATTCTGACTGCCATGGTTACTAAATCAACTCCATAGTCTAAACAACAGATATTACTGTAAAAAACTCCTGCAGGTTACCCTGTGACATACAACAAAATGATGCCTCCAGTCAGAAGTAGCAGAGATTATCCAACCACTCTCAAAAACTATTGAGCTGGTGATGTAGTTCAGTGGTGCAGCATATGCCTACCTTGCACAAGGCCCTGGGTTCCATCTCCAGCACCAATTTAAATTTAAAAAAAAAAAAATTACTGAACAACACCTTCTCCCACTTTGTTGGGTGTGTCCAATCTGTTTTCAAAAGATTGACTACATACAGGAAGGATTTGATCAAATCAGGTCAGGTTTCTCTGAGAGAAAGGAGTTAATAAATATGGCAAGGGAGAAGGGTAGAATAATACTGTGATTGTAGATTGAATTGCATTTAGAGTAATTAGTGTGAGTGTTTAATATCTGGAGATGTAATAAAGAAATGCATATGTGCTCATGTATCTTATTTCCTTCCCATGTCCTGATATGGCCTGGAAGCAATGACACCCAATAGAAATGAGCACACACAGCACCCAGATTTGCTTTCTAAATGGCAAAATCTACTAGAAGGATCTAGACTCCTCTGGGGGAAAGTCAACTCCAGAATGGGGCTGATGCTCCTCAAAGTCTTGTTCTCAAAGAACTTGTATTATTTGACCAGCCTGACCAACCCTTCCCCTTTACTTGGCCATCCCTTAGTACAGACCTTCATCACTTCTAGAATTACTTAAGTGGCTTCTGACTAACTTGAGGACTCTAATCTCAGCCTCCTCTAATTGATCCATCCATCCACAACTGCTGCAGGAATCTAATAAAACAAAAATGTAGGGCTGGAGTTGTGGCTCAGTGGTAGAGCATTTGCCTGGCATGTGTGAAGCACTGGGTTCAATTCTCAGCACCACAAATAAATAAATAAAATAAGGTCCATCGACAACTAAAATATATATGTATGTGTGTATATGTATATATTTATATATATTATATATGTATGTAAAAATAAATCTAGGAGTGGGAATATGAGTATTTACTAGACAGCCTATAATCCCAGTGACTCCAGAGGCTGAGGCAGCAGGATCACAAGTTCAAGGCTAGCCTGAGTAACTTCGTGAGATCCTGTCTTAAAATAAAAACTAAAATTTTTTTTTAAAAAACACTGGGGATGTAGCTCATTAAGTGCCCTTGGGGATTCAATCCTCAGTGCTGGTGTGGGGGAAATAGTCTTCCCCTGATCACTTATAGTTATGGGGAGAAGGAACAACAGTAGAAACTTACTGCAAAGAACCACAGAGAAACTTGGGAGTGATGGATATGTTTATTACTTTTAGTGTAGTGACTGCTTTTCAGGTATCAAAACTGTGTCGAAACTTATCAAATTATACAGCCAGGCATGGTGGTGGTGCACGCCTGTAATCACAGAGGCTTAGGAGGCTGATACAGGAGGATGGAGAGTTCAAAGCCAGCCTCAGCAAAAGTGAGGCACTAAGCAACTCAGTGAGACCCTGTCTCTAAACAAAATAGGGCTGAGGAGGTGGCTCAGTAGTCAAGTGCCCCTGAGTTCAATCCACAGTACCAAAAAAAAAAAATTTATCAAATTGTATAAGTGTAATTTATTGTATGTTGATTATTTCTCAATTTAGAAAAATTAGGCAAAAAACAATAAGTGAACCCCCCCCCAAAAAAAACGTTTAAAAAATAAAAGATTAAAACTTGCCTAAGGGCTCAGTGGTAGAGCATCTGCCTAGCATGTATGAGGCACTGGGTTTGATTCTCAGCACTGCATATAAATAAATAAAATAAAGGTTCATATACAACTAATAAAAATTTTTTTAAAAAAACTTGCTTAAAATATTTTGAAGGCTCCCCTCTGCCTTCAGAATAAACCTCATGATACCCAAGGCCTCTTTCACTTCTCTGAGTGTTTCTAAGTCCAGTCAAACAGATTTACTTACGGCTCCTTGATTGTCTAACATTAGACTCTTTTTCTGTATGACTTTTTCCCATATCTCACGATCTCCCTTACTTCAAGTATCTCTTCCCTGTGTGCAAGTGCCTTTCTATTCTCCCCCCATACCTATATCTGTACCTGGTATAAACTTCTAGTATAGCTTTCCAAGTATTTCCAAGTAGCTTTCTGTCTCTCCCATTAGATTATAAACTTGAATTAAGGTTTGGATTTTTTGTGCAGAGTGCTTTGTATAGTACCTAGAATGTAGTAAACACTCAAAACAGTTGCTGAATTAAAAAGGGAAGGAATCGTTTAAACATATCAACTGATTCTCTAATCAACCCTAGCAACCTTACTGATTAAGAAATTCTGAGGATTAAGAGAATTTACTCAAGGTCACACCCAGCATAAGTAGTAGGGTCAAGATTTCAACCAAGACTCTCAGCTCCTAGACAGGTACACTTTACTGTATTTGTTAATTCCTCACAATGCTAGTCACTTTCAACTAATCCTAAGGGAGTTTTCATTGCTTTATCATGAGGACTAAAAATTCAAGGTCAGCTTGGGCAACTTAGTGAGACCCTATCTCAAAACAAAATTTAAGCCAGGCATGGTGGCATGTGTCTGTGATTGCAGCAACTGGGAGGCTGGGAGGGGGCTGAGGTAGGAGAATGGCAAGTTCAAGGACAGTCTCAGCAACTTAGTGAGGCCCTAAGCAACTCAGCAAGACCCTGTCTCAAAATATAAAAGGCTAGGGGTATGGCTTAGTGGTTAAATACCCCTGGGTTAAATCCCCAGTACCAAAAAAACAATAACAATAAACAAAAATAAAATTTAAAAAGGGGCTGGAGATATAGCTCAATGGTAGCACCCTAGGGTTCAATCCCCAGCACCATGAAGAAGGTGGGGAGCAGGGGAAGCAGGAAGAGGAGAAAGACACCTCAGGGAATCAGAGTATAAAGTAAAAGGGATTTTCCTTATCTAAACTTGCACTCACTATATCAAAAAGATAATTAAGCTGGGCATGGTGGTACGCACACCTGCAATCCCAGCAATTCAGGAGGCTGAAGCAGGAGGATCATATAAGTTTGCAACTAGACTCAGCAACTTAATGAGACCCTGTCTCGACATTTTAAAAAAAGGAGGCTGGAGATTTAGCTCAATGGTAGAGCACCCCTAGGTTCAACCCCAGTACCAAATAACAACAACAACAACAACAATTAGAGAAGAAAGAAACAGGAGAGAAGATGAGTCTAACAGAGGGCAGGTGAAGAGGTGGTTTCTATGGATGCTACGATCTAAAAAGTGGTATGCTCAGGGACAAGAATTATAATATAGCTGGGGCAGCCAATAATTTCCAAGGCAAATCAAGGTGTTCACCTTACCTTGACTGCCCAATAAACTTTTCAACTTTTTCCCAAAATATCCATCTTAAAAACTAAATAATTGAGAGCTGGGGTTACAGCTCAGTGGTAGAGCATTTGCCCAGCATGTGCAAAGCCCTGAGTTCAATCCACAGCACTACAAAAAAGTAAATAATTTGGAACGTACTAGATGCCATTTCCCCAGATGTCCTCAGATCTGAATCAGTTTCTACCCCAGCATCAACAATTACATCACCAAGTAAATCTTTCTGTAACAGAAACTATTCCTCAAATATTCACTGAGCTCCTGCTGTACTGAGGGTACAGCATTTTGTTAGGCTGGCAAGGAACATAATAAGTAAAATGGCAGTCACACATTGTAAACCACATATTAAAATAATAAAAATGCAAGTGTAAAATAACAACCTAAAAGATGTGCTAAAGTGCTCCTGCACTCACAAGGACTCGCACCAGCAACGCCATATTCCTCAACAACAGTGTCCTTGACCCAGTTTTTTAAAGACTTGCTAAAATTAACTGTCCCATCCCTGATGAAGAACTAAACTCTATTCTGGAAACCTTTTTTTTGCTGCCACTTTCTTCCGCCCTTCATTTCTAGATGTCAGAGTATGCTAGAAAGCGTGAACCTCAAGAGGATTGGAACCAAGTCTCAAAAGGTGCAGTAGCTTCCTATATGGGTGCAAAAGAGTCTTAGTAGTCTTTACTTCATTCATTCAAGCAAAAAGTCTATTGTATGTGCCTGACATTATGCTAAGTAAAGTGAAAACGACAGAAAAGGCCGGGGTTCTCGTGCAACTTTCAACTTAAACATCTATATATATAGTCAGTCCACTTTATAGTTAAGACTTGACGTAGGGTTTCTAAAACAAACTCAGAGAACCTCAGAATCCAAAAGGACTGTAAAAAGACAAGTGTCCATTTTTCACATGGGGACACTAAGTCCAAAAGTGTCTTGTCCAAGGTCACACTTGGGCATCAGTGGCAGACAGGGACTAGAACTCGGGACTAGAACAGTACTAGAACTGTACTCCAGGCCCTCCTCTCCCTGAGTGGA
>JAJEJO010000337.1:690712-734009 GCA_020662805.1 Glaucomys volans | reverse complement strand
AGGACTTAAAATCAGATTGCCTCAGTGATGCAGCCACATCAATGTTCATAGCTGCTCAATTCACAATAGCTAGATTATGGAACCAACCTAGATGCCCTTCGATTGATGAATGGCTAAAGAAACTGTGGTATATATACACAATGGAATATTACTCAGCCATAAAGAAGAATAAAATTATGACATTTGTAGGTAAATGGATGATGTTGGAAACTGTTATGCTAAGTGAGATCAGCCAATCCCATAAATCCAAAAGCCGAATGGTCTCTCTGATAAATGAATGATGATGCATAATGTGGGGGGGAAAGATGGCAAGAATGGAGGAAAGATAGCTAGCATAGAGGGAAGGGAGGGGTGGGGGCGGGTGGGGGGTAAAATTAATAACAGAGTGTGTGACAGATACCATTGCCCTGTGTAAATGCATGAACGCACAGATGGTGTGACTCTGTGTACAACCAGTGAAACAATAGCTGTACTCCATTTGTGTTCAATAAAAAAAATAAATTTAAAAAAAAGATAAGATATATATATAATGCATAGATATACATATATATGTATGGTATGACCTATTTCTCCTATGTCCATAATGAACAAAATGGCATGAGATCAAATCAAGCATAAGAGAAACTTATGTTATCAAGACTGTAATAAACACAAGATGTATACAGCTGCTGCAGGCATGATACAGAATACTGTTTGACCTTAAAATTTTCTTAATCAGTAGAAACAACAAAACAATAAAATAAACACATCAACCAAAAGCATCATCATTTATTATTATTACCAAGTATTATGTACTGTTCATCATTGTATTGCTATACTTTTACTCAACTGGGAGAGCAGAAGATCTGTTTATACCAGCATCACCAGAAGATGAGTGATGTGTGTCACTATGACATCAAAATGGCTGCAACATCAGTGATGATAGGAATTCTTCTGTTCCATTATCATTTTGTGGGAGCACCACTGGCTTGAATGTTGCAATATAGCAAGTGACTACATTGAATTTCCATCATTGTAGCAACCCATTCATTCATTCCTCTACCCTTGGCTACTAATTCTCCTTCTCTCCATTTATCATTTATTTTTACCCAAAGTTTCCACTTCTAGAAAGGATGTTCAGGGAAAATAAATGCAATCTCTTTACATAAATTTAATTCAAACATTCCAATATTTCAAATTTTCACCTTAATCTATGAAACACTGCATCTCCATATCCTCCCACTCTTACTGTTGACACTTCATCCACAGGTTTTGGAATCACAATGCATTGGACTACCATGTCAAGAAGCCCCAGAAAACTCTTCCCTGCCCCCAAACCAGAGGTCTACATATGTAAATATGGCCTTGGGTCCTCAGCCAGGGATCAAGGCAGAAGATTCTGGAAGCTCTGTCAATTTTTATCATGCTTATAGTGCCAAAAAATCACTCAGGAGATTTGAGTTTATGTTCCTCATTGTCCTCTTTGCCTTCTAGCTTTTCAAATTCCTCCAAAATAGGATAATTGGAGCAAGCTTGTTTGGGGCCTTTTTTGTTGGGGAGCAATAACAGCTCTCATTGGTCTACCCAAACTCCAGTGGTGCTACATTAAGACTTTTGTTCAACCTATCAATCAACATCTACATTATTCATTTCATTTATTAATAAGGATTTCCACCCTGACTCGTCAACTCCTTTGACTCTTCCCATTTTCTTCTGAATACTTAAATATATATATATATATACATACATATGTATATATATATATATACCTACACATATATCTGTATATTTGCATCTGTAAAATATATAAGGGAAGCTAAGGCAACCAATCTGAACAGTCTTTTCAATCTCAACAGTCTTTGATGTTGCAGTAATAATGTTATATGGGGTTCTCATGCAAAAGAAACCCCCTCAACCACAGAATTTACCATGCCTTGGGAGAGGCACATATTTGGTGGCTCAGATCATCATAAAGCCAATCCAACATGGCTTGCATGCACAGCATACCACTTCTTCATCTGATCCAGTTGGCATTTAGAGGGGAAGTTGGACAGTTCCCCTTTACAGGGGAACTTTACATTGACTATTACTCAATTTACCAGGATAGTTACTCTCTCAGGAATAACATTCTATGTGTCTAGATCATATAGAGTCCCCTGTGGTTGCTCAAGCACAAGCTGAGTCATATCAACCCAAACATATTCTTTCACATCAGAATACTGAAAAACAAAGATTTCTGTCCCAAGTCAGTCACTCACAATCCATTTCAGTATGTGTTCTTCAGGAGGCTGATGATATCAATGCACAACATGAAACAAACTCCTTCACGCTATACCCTAGGTTTCACCAGTTCCTTGGTTTTGCCCTTCCCCTCCAAGGGACCTTGTTGATAACAAGATGTTGTAGAGGTGCTACCTGTTGTCCCAGCAAAATTTTTCCTTTGGTAGAAAACCTGAGATTTCTGGCCATTGCTCAAACCAGCCAAACTCCAAACGTGGTATGGAGCCATGATTTGCCCCATCATGCCCTTTTATCTCCCTCTTAGGTATTACAGATAATAGCCAAGAAATTATGTATTTAGCTTATTTCTAAGTATTTTACCATTTACTATGTATCTCGTAAGCTAACTCCTTGGGAGTTTAATCCATCTCTAATTTCCATTGGTAACTTTTACCTCTACTAACTGCTAACCATCTGTAGTTTCATACCATAAGGGACAAAGTGATCATTGAGAAGTCCAAAGTCCATCATCCAGAATCTTCTCAGACTTCTTCCAAAGTTATGGTTCAGTAACAGGGTCAGTCTATTGAATCCCACTTCTGACACCAACTATGAAGTTAAGGAATATAGTCTATAAGATTATGCTTAATTGACACATCAATTTCGAGTATAATGATATTCAAAATCACACTCAATTTCAATAAAACTTTTATTTTGAGGGAAAATTTTAAGTTATGGACTACACAGCATCTAAAACATTTTCTCAGGCTTCATAGGGGCTAACACCCAGAGACACAGTCTCACCTGGTATATGCCAGTTCTATATCCAGTTATGACCAACACTAACGAACATAGATGTTGCCCTGCACTGTTTACAAAATAGTTACAGAGCCAATGGAAAAATTTCACATGACATTTGTTAAAATAAATTTGCTTAAGATCTTTCTTAATTTCACTCTACAAAGGACATTCTTTGGTTGCCTCCCAGTATCCATTTTGCCCTTTTTATAGCCCGAATTTCCTTGGTTCTGGGAATTTCAGTCCACCTTAAGTTTTCATAATTAAACCAACCAGTTTATTGTAAATAAACTGGAATAAATCTTAGGACTTTTGCTGGTGATATTGGTGTGGGGGGGGGTGGATTCTACTGGCCACAAAATCCCAGGATTACAGGAAACCATCTTGGTACGGATGAGGACAGCTAGCCTAAAGGTGAAGCCTACATTACAAAACACAGGGAAAAAACAAAAAGGAACCAGTACTACTCATAACTATTGAGTAGCTGGAACAAGCCCTATCCAAGGTCAATAATTTTCCTGGATTTTTGAAATAAAAGGGCTAAATTTTTCTTTACTGTTGAAGTCCTCAAAGCAATATCACTATCACTTGGGGTCTTCTCGATAATAGAGAATTGGGACAATACTATGGATCCTCCTTAACTAGAAAATGCACTTTAACAAAAATCTCCAGATGATCTGTGCACATTGATATTTGAGATGAACTAGCAACACCTCTCTGAATCAACTTTGCTTACAATTTGTGACACAAGTCAGATCCTCACAACAACCCTGCCTAGACTAGGGTGCAGATTTCTCTTTGGAGATATCTGAGACTCAAGGAGTTTACATGCTGGTCAATGAGTGAACATCTGATTCCAAGACCTGCAGTAATTTCTCCTGGGTTTAAAGGGGCCTAGCTAACAATTTCTGTGGACCTTGCAGTCACGAGGGCTAGACTAGGGCTACCTGTTCAGCAATGTTGTATTAATCTTTATGTGAAAAAAACCATAGGTTTTGCAAACATTCTTCCCTCCCTGTGTTTATAATCATGGAAAATTCCTTAATCTAGGTAATTTATTTAATGAGCAGCTCCAAATATTTGCTTCCCAACTACCAGGAGTTTAATACAAAATTACAGGCTAGCTTAATTGCACTTAACCAAGTAAGCCCTGCAAATACTTTCCTCTCATTATTTCTCACTGAAGCATTCACCCTCTAAAAATAATCAAAGAGCAAGTGTTGCAAAATTGTCATGCTCATAGATGTTTTAAAATCCTGGCCTGTTTCTAAAATCCCACCAAACAGATAAGGAAATACCACTATATCAGATAGGATTATTTCAGAGGAAAGCTTTCCTACGGGAATTTAACAACTGGTAGACTGAAATAGTATGAAACACAGAAAGATACACCTGGTAAATTGCTGTAACCATGAATAGAGTTGACATGTACAATGGTCTCACAATAAATGCTTGTCGCATGAATGACTTTCATTTTCAAGTTGCTTTACAGTTTCAAGGCATCTTGCCTTCCTTCTTTTTTCATTTAATCTCATCAATTTATATCTTTGTAACAATCCTGGTGAGTAGATGTTATTATCTCTATTTTAGAGACGGTAAATCTATGGCTCAGAAAGATTCCAACTCACTTGATCATAGGCACAGATTTATTGAAGAAAGAAAGTGGGATTTCAATCCTGGTCCTGGCATTCTAGGTCCTTCTATTAACTTGTTCTGAATCCTTTTAAGAAAGGGATTCCAATGAGCCTTACACTCAAATTGCTGTTTAACCTGGAGCTAAAAGCACCTACCAGAGTACATGGATGCCCATAATCCATTTCATGAAAACTGCTTTAGATGCAAATCTTCACATAATTTGCATCAGACTGGATAAATCACCGTAGATCAAATCATCTTCTAGCATTTCTATTCCTTGCAAATTATATTATCACTAAGTTTCTTTTAGACTAGAGAGACATCTTGGCCTTTAGGAATCCTCATTAAGGTGGGAATTCTCTTTCTGCCTTGGGTAGTGTTTAGTGTAGGTCTTTAGCTTCCTGTCCCAGAGGATGAGGTCACCTGGACAGTACCCAAGCACCTTGAGTCTGCTTCTTCTTCCATCTATGCCCAGCCATGGACATGACCACCCAGTGCATGGCCCAAACACAGGTCATCCTATGAGTGGTGGTAGAAAACAGAGCTGTAGATAAAACATGCCTACTGTTCAGTCACTCATCTGTGTACTTCCTGGAGAATATATTCCTACTGTCTTTGATAGTGATTCTGCTAATGTTATGGTAGACAGAAAATGGGTGAATTTGGGCTCATAGAATCTAGCTGGACAGAAGATCATAATGGATTAAACCCTGCATCCTATCCACAAATCGATGCATTTTAAATTTGTGTTTCCCTTGTGAGTCCTGCATCATTTAAAAATATCCAAGCAAAATATCCTGATGTTTAACATCACTGTCCAAACACACCTAGTGGGAACTGAGCAGGGTCTTAGGGATGATAAAGATCTGATTGGTTAAATGTAGAAGAAACTGACTCCCACCTCCTGTTCACAGAGTTCAACTACAGCTAAGGAGATTGGTGCTATAGAATTAGGTACGTAGAATGCTCAGTTCTCACACCATGAGACTTTGAGATGGTGTTTAAAGGGGTTATTAACACAGTTCTCTGATCCCCACCTGTCTAGAAGAGAAAGAGGATATGTCCAAGCTCCTCCTTCCTTACTCTATCCCACTTGGAGCCTGTCTATACTTTGGTCAAAAATGGTAGTCTTTGTACTCGGTGCCAAGTTTTTTAAAAGATTAGCTTCTCCATAAAACTATTGTGACTCAATCACTAATTTCAGGTTTTATTGGTTTAAGTGAAAGAGTTTGAACTTTAACATTCTATTAACACTTAGCCTTAAAATATTAAGTCTCTCTAAAGCCTTGTTTTCCAAAAGTCCCTATTCTCACTCAGACTGAGTTGCCACACTGATCTCTGAACTAAGTTGATTGTTGTGCTGTGAACATTAAGCACTAACTGTTTCAAAAACTGAAGCTTCTGATGTCATGAAATACACACTTTCCAACAGGTTTCAGATACGTGAAACAGTACAGCCTCCTTATGACAGGATGTCATTGAATACATTCAATAGTCATGTGTTCCTTACCTAACCCTGCACTATGTACTTAATGGAAGGTGTATAACAACTCAACTCTTTGGTCCATCTTTTCATTTCATAGTGATTTTTTTTAAATGAGCTCACTCAGTTTTGCCAAGATTTTAAGGAGGAATATTATTTATGTGTTCCATTATTGAAGAATGCTGTTTTGTCGTGGGTCTTCTGGGGTAGAACATGTGTAACAGACCTGGGTTCTTTCCTAATAATGTTTGCATGTGAGTTATCATAATAAAAGGGATATGAAGATAAGGGGAAACCTGCATCAGGATCTGAGAGTAGAAAAGAAGCCATTCACAGAACTTTCTGCATGATATAGGACAGCAGGGCACAGATGAAAGAATGTGCTGGAAACTGACCTACAACACTCCTTCCTCAGAAAGTAGTGTGGCCTCAAAGGAAGAAAGGGCCGTACATTTAGAACCTACAAAACCTTCCAGTTGTTGGAATAAGCTACAAGGCAGCCTTGGAGCCCCACACTTACAAAGGTTTCCATTGCTATCGATCAACAGTATTCAAAGGAGAGATGATTGGCGTTAAAGTAAGGTCCTTATGTTTTCCAAAGGAAAGTTTTTAAACATTTAATACATTTAGACTTATTAAGCTAGTAGGCATAGTTAAATTTCAAGAATTACAATGAACAGAATAGAACTAGAGTGTACACAAATCACTGCAGTGGGTAGGATAACTTTAAATCAATTATTTAAAGTCCAAAAAAGTAGGAAAAGCATGTAAAGCACAATAAAAATAGAAAGACAAAATAATATGTTAGAAAAAAAGTCCAAGTGTTTAAATGCTCATGATAAATGTATAGAGGCAAAACTTGCCAATTAAAACATTGGTGTGACCAGTTTGAAAAAAAGTATATATTTTTTAGAGAAAACACACATAAAATTGGAGGAAATGAAAAAGTTAAAATAGAAGACCAAAAAATGAGATTATAGGCAAACCTCCCAAGAAAATTCATACAGCTATGCTAATATCAGAAAATAGGCTGTAAGATACAAAGGATTATTTGAGAATGTGGAAGAAACTGGTGTCCACCAAACCTCCATTTGTTTCTTGCAGCATACACTACTAAACTACATTATCCAGCCTCCCTTGCGGGGAGGTGTGGCCATGTGACTGAATCCAGCCAATAGAAAATGAGAAGAGGCTCTGCTGCTTCCAGGCCCAGGATTTTAAGAAGCCAGTGATTATTTCACTCTCATCTCCATCCATCAGGAGGATGCAAACAACACCAAGTCCCCAGGGAATAACAGAAGTACGAGATAGAGAATGGGGGGTCCCTTGAGCTTGGAAGAAAGTCACCATGGATCAGGAACACCTATATTGAACATAAAGAAGTGTGTGTGAAGCCACTGACATGTTTTCTTCAACAAACAAGAAAGAATGCAAAAGACTAGAGAATTGCAACAAGGAAAGAATGCTAGAAAGCAGAAAAGAAATGTATATATTATGAAAACAAAAATTGAAGAACAAATCCAAAAACTTAAAAGGGGGTCGAAGTAAAAAAAGTTAGAAATCATGCCACTAACCCATTGAAGAAAAAGATCTTAAAGCAGATTAAACAGAGTGAGACAGGTTGTAACAAACACAAAAGAAATCAATTATAACAGAATATTATGACAACTTCATGAAATGGCTGATTTTCCAAGAAACTATGAATTATCAAAATTCCCTGGGGAAGAAGTAGAAAACCCTAAGTAGACAAATAACCATGAAAGAAATAAGAAAGAAAAAAAATGGTTGTCAATAAATTATCTCCAAGAAGACCAGACCCTGAAGTATTCCCACCAGTTGTGCACATACAGTCAAGAAAGAGGTAATTCCCATGTTTAAGCAAAATATTTCATGGCATAAAAATATTTTTTAGAAAAAACAAACTTCACAAGTCCCTTTTACAAAGCTAGCATAAACTTTATATGAAAACTCAAAATAAATATCAGAAAAGGACAATTAGCCTCACCTGTTGAAAAGGCCACACTCTGGATCCTTCCCCTGATATTCCCCAGTCTTTCTCCTCCCCTGCATTTTTCACTCTTCACTGGCCAGGAGTGCACCCCTCATTCCTGGCACACAGTAGGCCCTCTATAAACATGTGAATGAGCACCTGCAGTGAAGGGTTCAACAAGACAGAATCTCATTTTCTTGTTCTGAGCACCACTCATCCCAAAACAGCCAAAGGAAACAATCTTCTTGTCAATGTTCATACTTCAAAAATTTCAACGAATTTAACTTTCTCCAACCTGAGAGGATTCCACCCAGGTGAACTCACGCTAAAAAGGACACTTGTCAAGAAGCAATGTTTAATTTGTTATCAAATGACATTATCCCTGGCATCCATGACACAGGTTCAGAGAAACTGCAGGGTTTTCTCCCCCACAAGAAAAGTTTTCTTCTGAGTGCTCTGTCCCTATTCTCCTCTCTGAGGCCAGGAAAAAGTCTCTCCAAAGTTACACTTCCATGCTTTCTGCAAATATTAAACTTTCTAATATTTGGACAAACAACAATTACATAATCTAAGTATAGTCTCTTGATTTTTAATGGGTAAAAAGATAAACTACTTCTTAGGTCATCAAGCTGCTTCCTCTAAGGTCATGCTTTGAATTGCCCATCTGTTTTTCTCTTTTCACACAACATTATATGAAAAAATGCTATTTGAACTCAACATTATATGAATAAAGGGCCCCGGTACATGTGATGCGAGGAGAAAGAAGATCCACAACCAATCATGTATAAATACAGATGTGACCTTTCTCTCACTGATTTGAAAAGAACAACTTTCTCTTTTGCTAAGGAGTAAGCATCCAAAGACCTGCATAATCCAACCACAAGCTCTTTCCAACCTCATCTGCCCAAATTCTTCTCATGTGCCCCAGCTTCACACCTTGCAGACCACCAAGCTCCTTAGACTTCCACTCATTCCACTTGCTAGGGTCTGAATGTATCCCCTTGGGTTCACCTGTTGGGACCTTCATTCCCAATGCCACAATGTTGAGAAGTGGGACATTTAAGGTCATGAGGGCTCTGAGCTCAAGAATAGATTACTGTAGTTATTTTAAGAATAGAACTTCCCAACCTCAAGGACTCTCAGAAACAAATCCCTGCTCTTCATAGATTACCCAGTCTCAGGTTATCTGTTATAGAGCACAAAATAAGCCAAGACACCACACCTTATGGTGAGAATGACTTTGATAAACCTTCCTTCCTGCTAAACTACTACCCACTCTCCCACACCAAGACCTAATGTCATTCTCAATATAAAATCTTCCACCAAGTCAGAATTAATCAGTCCTGTGTCCCAGGCCATCATCATCATAGGCTTAGGTTGAATTATTTAGTTATTTGAATATGACTTTGCTCCCTCTAATAAATTTTAAACTTTGTGAGGGTGGGAACCATATCATATTCACATGTTGGTACATGCATCCCCAGTGCCTGGCACAGTGCATTGTGTCACAGAGACTCAGAACACTTCTATCAAATGGCCCTCTTAAGCGTCTACTGGTGGCTCGCTGCCTGATGCAACCAACTGTAATTTGATGTAAAACGTGAGTAAACATAAGAACTGACAAAGAATCTTCTAACAATAAGAAAATGGTGTTCAAGAGGAGACAGATGGAGAACAAGAGATTCTCAGACTGGTCAGGGAAGATCATACCCAGATCAAATGAGAAGACTGAGAAAGAGAGACCTATGAACATTTTCTCTGCCCCAATTCTCTTATTCACCAGTAAACTTGGTTTTGAGGTTAACTTTTCTTGAGGGAAGATAGTAGGTGGATGAGCCAATTGTTTTGATTACCTATTATTGTGTACCCTGAAATGTAGGAGCTTAAAAAATAATTATTTCACTCATTCACAATTCTGAGTGAGGAATTCAGATGGGGTCAGACTGAATAGTCCTGTCCCATGTGGCATTGACTGGGATTAGTCACTCAGTGGTATTGAGCTGGTGGTCCAAGTGGTCTAGAAGTACCCAGAAGGCTTCATCTCATGTATCTGTCTGGTACCTTGTGTTCCCTGGTGACTAATCTCTTCACGCCCCCACCACCACACACACACAGTTGGCCTGGGCTTCTTCACAGCATGCTAGTCTCAGGTCAATCATGCTTCTTACACAAATGCTGGCTTCCAAGATGGAGTGTGACAAATGGTGAAAGTGGGAGCTACAGATTTCTTGAGGCCTCAGTCTGAAACATTACATAGAGTGACTTCTGCTATATTCTATTGATCAAAACCAGTCATAAGGCCATCTTGGATGTAAGAGGAGAAGAAATAGCCTCCACCTTTCAATGGGATAAAGGCAAGGAATTTGCAGTCATCTTTAATCCATCATACTTACTTTTTTCTGGAAGTTGGTAATCTTTGGATAAATGAAACATCAAAGGTCTAGGTCTGCATAGATGAGAGTATAAATCCTCTCCATCAGACCATTCTTTAACACAAATAAATTCTTCATTACTATAATACATAATAGACATAGTTTATTTGACATTTAATATATGTTCCTGGAACATATCTGTACTTTAGTATTTTTGGAAAGTGAATCACATTTTAAATGCATCAAAGGAATTGACTAGTTAAAAGAAATCTATTCTTTTGCAAGGACTTCTTTGCTCATTTCTAAAATGGTTCCAATTCTTATCTTTATTCATTTCATTAAGGACTATTTGATAAATGCAATACTGAATATATTCATAAATGCTTCATTAAGAACTAATTCTATAAATTGTAAGCTTTTCATATGAATGAATTCACAAAGAAAAAAATATCAAAATTACTAGAGGTAAACTGATCTTTTTGCTAAGACCCCAACAAAGTATGAAATCTCTCAAGTTGCTTGTGAAAAAGATTGATATATGAGGGATATGAAAGTCACCAAACCATTTTTTGAATCAAAGTCTTAAACACTTATTCTGTGAAATCTTAGGTGGCAGTTTTGAGAGAGGTTACTTTAAGAATCATTGATAAGAATTGTCATTTAAGTTTCATTCTCTGGCTACATAACAGCTAAATATCTAATCTGAACATTCTAAGACTTGGGAGCTTCATAATACATAGTTCATTAGCCTAGATTGTATGAGAATAGTCTGGGGTTTCAGGTCAAGTTTAATTTTCTCAAAAGGATCAACACTATTTTTCCTGGTAGTAGTGACATCTGCTTTTCTCGATACATTTTCATGGAGTGAGTGAGTACTTGAGGGAATATATCACTCACCGACTTCCTCAGTAAGTTCGAGAAGTCTACAGACACACCAGAGAACCTATTTAAATAACCTGGACAGTGGCAGCAGGAATGGAAATTTTTTGAATTTCAAAGAACCAGAATCTCCAATCCAGCCCATCTATAGAGCTCAGGTGTGAAATGAGACTAGGAAGCTTCTCAGCATTATAATATAGACAAACACTCATGGTCCACACAGTTAGAAAGTTCTAGATTCACATCTTTCAATCTGCCTTAAGACCCTTCCCTTAACTTTTCTGAGGCTCAGTCTCTCATCTCAAAAATGGTGATAATAGTAATCAAGCCTTTTCTCTTCACCTCATATGGTTACTGGATTTTGATGAGAAAGTGCATGTGACTGCATTGGACACTAAAATGCATGTATTGATATAAAATTATTTTTTAACTTTGGCAAGCAGATTGATATTAACAAATGCTTGAAACTACCAGCATTTGAAAAGAGCATAAATAACCAAGAATTGGTGAAGCTCTTTAAATTTTAAAGACTGAATAACAAAGTGTTGTTCAGTTCCTCCCCCAAGAGCCCTCCTCCAAGCAGCAGCACTAGGATACGGGGTCTTTAACCAAGACCTTGTGTCCCACCTTGTGCCTGTCTGTGTTGTTAACATTCCACAGTCAAATGTGATTATTTGATGCTACATCTTCCTCTTTTCCAGACTCCCAGCTCCTTGATAGCAGAGGAGGCCTCATCCACTCTCCTTCTATTTTTATCTGTAGCCTCCAGCACAATGTTTACAACATGGGTGGTTTCCATAAATATTTACTGAAAGATTAAATTAAAGTGAACTCAGTTAGTCACTGACCCTTACCTTCTTTATAAAAGAACAAAATGAGCAGTTTGCTCTAAATCCTTACAACTTTGATATTTTCTTCAGACACATTAAGCAGTATCAAGAAATGCTGGACACATTGAACACACATAGAAATGAAAGACTCAAAGTATCATAATCATTCATTTTTAATGGATCAAAACTTTTTTACACATATATTCACAGAGATTTATTACAAGGAATTGGCTCATGCAAATGTAAAGACTGAGAAATCCCAACATCTGTAGTGTAGAGACCCAGAAGAGCCGATGGTGTCAACTCCACTCTAAAAGCTGGCAGGCTCAGGACCCAAGGAAAGCAGACGTTTCAGTTAGAGTCTGAAGGCAGGAAATGGATCAAAACTCTTAAAAATGACATTAGAATTAATGCCACTAGCGGGTTTCCAGCATTTATTACCAGTGGAGAAGTTCCTTTCACAGACAACCAGAACTGACAATAACTCAGGCAACAGGCAAAAGTCTGTTCTAGAAAAGACTCTTGTCCTTGTTTCTCCCTCTCTTTGGCTAGTTGTACCTGAGCCCGCGTGCACATATCAACCCCACCTGGTCCTACCATCAGATGAAAGACACTGCCAGTTCTCATCCCAGATGAAACATGCCAGGAACCTTAAGAAACAGGAGTGATTCCAGGAGAAGTGACTCTGGCACCTCTGGATGTCTTTGCTGGAGCACCTGGAGCCTACAACCAACAACTGAGCTGTGGAAGGTGTCACTGAAAGTCACAGTAGGACAAGTTGACCAATTGCTTTGTTCAATTTGTTAAGCAGTAAAAACAGCAATTAGCAGCTCGAGGGTTTGTTACAAAATATAATTGTGTTCATTGACTTCTGTGATCTTATATTCATCCTTTACCTATATAAAAATTCGTATTTGATGACATTGCCCCCAGCACTATTTACTGCCCTTGGAAATTTGAAAATAAGTGTCCAAATTCAGAAGTCAAATGTCACTTAAGCAGTGAGTAAGATCAGGAGGTAATAGGCATAACTTCCAAAAAGGCAGCTCTGTGAGTCCCAAGTCTGGTTTAGTGGCCAAATTCTAATGAGCTTTACTTGCTTTTGGTAAAAAAGAAAAAAAGAAAAAGGAAAATTTCCTTTCTCATAAATTAGACACTCCCTATGACTCTACACAGCCAACCAGGGAATGACCCTCCTCTAGGAAAGGCACCTCAGGAACAACTGGAGTGCTAGAAAGTTCCCATTTCAAACCATGCATTCAAACAATTCAAACAGGGACCCTGATGGGTTCAACCATCAGCTTCCTGTGGGTGGGTGGGTGGAGACATATCCGTCCATCTCCTTTCACTCCAGACTAAATCTCACCGGTGCCTTGGAGGCAGTTGCACCTTCAGTCCAGAGTGATGCTATACAATTCTTGATTTGGATTGGTCTTATCAGCTATCGGAACGTGAGGTTTGTCCTCCCTGCAATGGTATGCTATTGGAGTGCTAACACTGAGTCTTTCAACTCTCCATTCATTAGGGTTCCTTAAGAAAAAGAACCCCAAAGACAACTTTAGTGATTCACTTAAAGCACCCTGCTTTCCTAAAATGATCTGTGTCGTAGAAAAAAAGGAGAAAGGGAAACTTTTAATATGTCTGAATTTTGTCAGTCCCAGGGAAATAATCGTACAGAAAAACAAAATTCCACAAAGCTTCCTTAAACCATAGAGAAAATTGCAGAAAGGGTAGAGGCCCTGCTTGGTTTCTACATTGCTGCTTGGAACAAACTTGACAGACTTGCCTGAAATGGTCTCCAATTTCTCATCTAAAATGCTTTTTATTTGAGAGATTTTCAATGTAAGATTCATGGCCCACCCCAAGACAGCAAAGGGAAAGGACACTAACTCTTTAATAATGTTGCTACTAAATCCTAAATGCAGCTTCAAAAAAACATGTACTTAAGAACTTAATCAATGAAAATTCCTAATTCAGAGCACACAGAGAAGTAAAACTTCACCTGTCAGCATGGCAGTTAGATTCTTGGATTTGCCATGCTTCTATAATTCATTTTATTATCCAATAGTTTTCAGACTGCATTTATCAGAACTCAGCTTTTCCTCATCCTTTAGGTCTCTTTTAAGGCACATTTTTCACAACACTTCATACCACCAGGGAGCATGTTCCTTGAACCATTGCCTTGATTTCTTTTCCAGTAGTTACTGGATACTGATTAAAAAACAAAAAACAAAAAAACAAACAAACAAAAACACTGTACTGGGTTCTCCTCATGAGCTACCACTCCAACTCTGATGACCACAACTCTGCAAGGGCATCCTGATGATTTCAACTGTGTTCAACTTCAAAGTCATACAATGTTTTAGTCAGTTTTTTCACTACTGTGACCAAACAACCTGACAAAAACAATTTTAGAGGAGGAAAAGTTTATTTGGAGTTCACGGTTTCAAAGGTCTCAGTCTATGGACAGTTGGCTCCATTGCTCTGGTACCTAGATGAGGCAGATCATGGTGGAAGAGTATTGTGGAGGAAAGCATCTCAGGAAAAGACAACACTAGGAAGCAGAAAGAGACAAAGGACAAAATATAAACCCCAAAGGCATGCCCACGGTGATCCACCTCCTCCAGTCACACCCTGCCTACAGTTACCACCCAGTTAATCCCTATCAGGGGATTAAAGCACTAATTAGGTTAGTGCTCTCATAACCCAATCATTTCACCTCTAAACTTTCTTGCATTTTCTCACACATGAGTTTTTGAAGGACACCTCATATCTAAGTCATAACCCACAATGAACATTAGACCTACATTCAAACCTAGGTCCATCTGCCTCTAAAACTCATGCTTTCTCTGGGTGCCCCTCCCTAACATGAAGTGTCACTTTCTCCATATGAAACGTCTCCCCTCTTTCCAACCTCCTCTTCCAAGGAGGAAGTGGGAACCTATTCCAATACAATGCTTGGAGCTAGACTCAAGCTAACTGCTTCAGCAACATCACTTTTCACCTTCTACTTTTGGAGGAAAGTTGCAGAGTAGCCTTCTACACATTGATAGCACCCTCTGAGAGCAGAAGGCCTTGCTGCGTTGTGAAGAAGGGCAGGGCCGGGACTCTCTGGGTTCTCAATCAGGGATTTCAGCCCAGTGTCCCTGTATCTGGCCCTCACTCTCTCCTCTGTTCTACACTCAGTTTCAGTGTTTGCTGCAGGGTAGAGTTCATGCAAATTGTGTCCTCTGGCAGATCATATTTCCCAAGCCAAAAATCAATGCACAGTGTTCTCCCAATGGAACAGAATGTTTGAAATAGAAATAGAAATTGAAATGGAAAATCGGGAAATAGAGTCCTCTGTAATTATAATTGCTTGTTACTCATGACACATGCATCTATAACTAAATATGTATCTGATTAGCCTTTCTTAAATTTTATTACAAGAGTCAACTCTATTTGTACATACATACATAGACTACACTGTATGTTCTCCCTCAACAGGGCTATCAATATTGAAGTACATGGAAAAAGACACTGACCAACAAGTATATTATAAAATACATTCCTACATTACAAAGTATAGCTTAAATCTCTCCAGAGAAACCCTGCTTATTTATGATTACTATTACTATTTATGATTATTTATGACAAAAAAATCACCTTATCACTTTTATGGCACCTGGCATATTCTCATTGTTTGGCTCAATATAACATTTGGTTGAATATTCTTAAATAGAATGGGATACCTCAAAATCATCAATTAGAAACCACTTACAGTTCCTCTTGTCAATTATAGTTATCAGTTTGCTTAAGCAGAGATCCCAATCTATTCCATTCTTTGCTTTGTGAAGTAAAAACTATAAATCCAAATTTCAGCAATGTATAAATTGCGCACGTAGAACATTTCACTCACACTGCCCCAAATTTGCTCAAGAGTTTAGCCCAAGAGTTTTCATAGACTTTTGGTGGTATTATTGTAATTTCCTCCATGACAGAAAGATCTGAAGATTACATGGCATGTCAGGACTAACTGGGATCTTAAAAACCTTGATTTAACAGCTTTTGATAAATGTTGGTTCATTTTTAATAAATCATTTAAGAGTTCCTATTTTCTAATTATGCTGATTGTTCAAAGAAAACTTTCTGCTATGCCCTGTTCAAATAGTGCTTGTATTAGTTCTGATGCTTTCAGCTCCCAGTAACAGAAAATCCAATGAAATGAGGCTTACACAAGGGAAAGGGTGTTACCTGACGTCTCAAGAAGTCTAGAGGTGGCCAGCTCCTGAGAGCTGGATGCTTTGTCACTTTCCACTCTGCTCTGCCCAGGAGGTTAATAGAGCCCTCCTTTATATTTGCAAGTTGGCTGCAGCAATTCCAGATGGTACATGCAGGCATGATATCCAAAAAAAAAAAAAGGCATCTTCCTAGGTTTCCCTTTATATGTTTCAAGGGAAACATTTCTTTGAGCCTTTCATGCAGTTGTCCCATGATAACATTTACAGGGGGCTTCTTTGTCCTCCTATAAACCCAATTTCTAAACAAATTCAGTGCTCTACTGGGAAAGGAATGGGAGCTTTAAGATAAGTAATCCATACCTTCTGCTACAGAGCTTCCCCAAAACAACCCATCATGCCGTGCTCACCTTAGAATTGGTATGAGTTTATTTACATCTGCTCGCACCTCTTAACATCTTTCATTCTCATGCATTCATAGTTCAAGGAAGTCCACCCAACTTTTCCACATACTTTCCTTTTCTATCCTGAGCCATTTTTCTCCCAGGAATGTTAAAAAGTAACTAAACAAAGAATCTGTGTCATTTGTAGGCCTACCTGGGAATCACACCTCCAACATCGTACAGTTTTGGAAGAAAAATCTACCTGTTTTTGACCCTTCAGCAAGAAAATGCCTCCAGGCACCCATCCACCACCTGTCCAGGAACAATGGAGCAGTGATCCATCCCAATATTTCCCAGCCCCAATTTTTCTTACAGAACATTATCTAGGAGCTGGGGTTGTGGCTCAGAGGTAGCATGCTCACCTAGCATGCGTGAGGGCCTGGGTTAGAGCCTCAGCACCACATAAAAATAAATAAATAAACAAACAAACAAATAAAGGTATTGTGTCCACCTACAACTAAAAAATATATTTTAAAAAAATAATATGCGTTCTCATGAAGTTATGAAGATTAATTTTATTATGTTTCATATGATTTCTGGGCTCACAGATTCCTACCAAGAGAACTGAGGAAAACTTCTCCTCTGACTCATCTAACCAGGCTGGTACAACTGATTCAGGTGTGCTTCTTGGAACCTTCTGCCTCCTCCCCTGCATCTGATTCATTTCAGTCCTGAGTCATTTGGACCAACAGTTATTCTCCTGGCCAAAATGTGAGCTGATTTGCAGGGTTTTTTGTTTTACTTTAGTCTTGGCCACAGGTAGAAACATAGGATTTGAGGATTTGGCTGGTGAGACCATTACTGATAGCCAGGTGGCCATCAAAGAAAAAAAAAAACCTCTTTGCAGGGAGCATTGTCATAATCTATAATTTATAAACCCTGTCACTTTGTTAATTGCCATTAGAAATTTATTATTGTCACCACCAGCAGCATTCACTGATGAGACACAGGTCAAAGCTCTCTCCAGCTGCTGGAAGAGAACGATGCGTGGGGGAGGGAAGGAAGTGTCAAGAGAAGCTCCCAGGGGTGAGGGCTTGAACTTCATTAGCCTTTCCCCATGTTGTTTACACCTATCAGTGAGCTAAGCTTGCATGCACCTCAAGAAATTTCCACCTAAATGTGAACTGGGGAACGATGGAGGTCAGCTGGGAACAATGCAGGACAGCATACTGGAAAGATTACAAGGAGAGCCTCATTCTGGAGGGTGTGTTCCAAATCTTCTACCTGCATCCAGTTCTACTTACAGGGCTCCATACACAGGAGCCCTGTAAAATGCCTGGGAATGTACAAATGATTCCTCTTGCCGGTGTCTCCCCTTTCAAAGCGTTTCTTTTTTTGTATTAAGCTCATCCCCAGTTACACTAGAGGGCACTTGAACATCACATGCAATGCAGACCAAGTACCTGATACAGGTCCTGGGGGGTGCTTTGGGATGGGGGACAAGGGTTGGGAAGTTGAAGGGGGTGATGGGAGGGGCATATTGGTTTTAACATGTCTTCGATGAGCCCATCAGTATTTGAGAACGCTTGCAAGTCACACTTTAGGGACCAAAACCTTAATTATACAATATAATTGTTGTTAATGGAACGTGTACATTTCAACCCAGCAAGCTGGATGGTGTTTAATGCCAGCATGACATATTTCCCAAATCGTTGTCTTTATTTGTGTAAATAAGAAAAAAGCAAAAACTGCATCAGCTCTCTGCATAATGAAGAGGGAGGGGATGTGAGTCTGTACTATGGTGGCCAGATGCTCTTTTATCTCTCTTCAAATCAACATGCAGAGCTGGTGGTCCTCAAATAGAAAGCATCTTTCCTCAGGGATGGCAGCACTGAACGTTCAGAATGATAACATTCTATAAATAAATAAAAAAGATTATTAAGAACACTGTGTAAATCTCCTAGTCAAACACCCCTTCAAGCAACCGTCATCAGGAATGCAGTGTGGTCCCCTAATCCCAGTGTATACAAATACACAGCATAAATACAGTATTTAACAAGCACCCGAGAAGAAGCGGCACTCTTGCAATAAAGACTCATTCCGGAAGAATGAACGTCCCTGGCCCCCAGTCTCGTTTGGCCGCTCCCCGATTTCAGTTCTTGATTTGATTCTCCTGCCTGAATGAGACATCCGCCTCCTGATTGAATCTCAGGTACAACCTCCTGTTGAAATAGAACATACAAATACTAACTTGGTTCCCACATCCTTTCTGTTCAGCCTCAGTGAATTCACAGGGTATCCATTAGAAACCACATCACATTTGCAAACATCCACAGGCTTCCTTTAAATTTTGACACTGTCACAGGATTTTAACAGGATCAGAGATGGAGATGAGGGCTGATCTGATATGGGATTGGTGAGGATCTTATGGGGTCTGAACTCTAGTGTGGGGACTGGCTTTGACTTTGCTTGTGACTAATTCTCTCTGCCTGTTCTGTGTGTGTGTGTGTGTGTGTGTGTGTGTGTGTGTGTGTTTTCTGTGTCTCTCACTATTTCTTCCTGAATCTCCATTTTTTTTCTTTCTGCCTTAGTGATTATTCCTCAGTTTTATTCTATGTTGTTCCCTGTTTGGATCTAGGACCTTGGACAGCATGAATATTGAGCTAACAGAGGGGTGGTGCTCTGATGGAGAGTACAGCCTACACATAATGTCCTGGATTTCTTTATTGGCTTCTGGTACACTATGACAACATGCAACCTCCAGGATTGGGGCTGCTAAGAAACCAAAACCCCACTGTTTCCTCTGCCCACTTACTTGCCCAGGTACCAGCACTTGCAGATTCTAGTTAGATGAATGCAATACTTCTTCCTTTTCCCCTCAGCCTGAAGTACAGAAACAAGCCACGCAGGCAGGGTCAGGAGACTCTGCCAGTTAGGGATCATCTTGATGACAGCCCATTTCTCCAGCTGTCCCTTACTGCATTCCACCACCCCAGCTTTGCTGCTCTCCAGTCTGGGAGGTGTGAGAGGGGAGAGAGGACTCCTGAATTCATTTCCCATCAGGGACAGCAACAACCAGGAAACACCCTCAATCAACTCTTCCCTTCCCCTTTAACATCTTCCCTTGTCGTGCAACCTGCCTTGACCTGGGTTCTCCCCTGCCTTGTTCAGAGATGTGATGTGATAAACTGAGGACATGATCCAAGGGGACTCCAGGAGATTCTGAGGCTCCACTTCTAACTCAAATCCTAGCCTCAGGCCCACTTAGCACCTTAGATCTTCAGCTCAATGCTGATGGGGCCAAAGTGGCTCCAGATTTGACAAGTTTCTCAGTACTGACCTATTTATTATCTTTCACCCAACAGCAAAAGTTGGTTTTTGGAGAGTCTCATTCCTATTATTTCTATGCCCTTCTTTGTTACACCCAAATTCTTAATGAAATGCAATATAAATTGAATTGCACTGATTTGCCACAAGAAATAATACAGGCTAAACAATGGAAAATTGTTTTTTCACATATCTGAAGGCTAAAATTCCAGTTCAAATGTCAGCAGATTTTCTTCCTCCTGAGGCCTCCCTCCTAGACTTGAAGATGGCCACCTTTCTGTCATGCCCTGGTCTTTCCACTGTGTGTACATCGCTGAGTGTACATCCCTGTGAGTGTCAAAATTTCCTTTTCCTAGAAGGACACCAGTTGGATTTCCAAGGGCCTGCTGATAGGACCTCATTTAACCTTACTTGCCCTTTGTAAGGCCATATCTCCAAATATTATCACAGCCTGAGGGACTAGGAGTTGGGATTTCAACATAGGAATTTGGGGATCCCAAACTGGAATATTTGTATTCCAGAGAGCATCCAAATTCTTACCAAAGTTTGCCTCAAAATGAAATGGAAACCTTGTTTCTATTTCTCTGTTGACGTCATTGTGTTTTTCATCACTGAACAAGGACATTTAATGAATAGTACAGTGACTACAAGGGGGGGGAAAAGTAGATGCAGGCACAAATCAATTCCTAATGAATCTCTTATGGATCTTTGAAATTCAGCTGCTAGCAAGAAAAGTGTTCTCCCCCAGCTTCAAAATAAGAGTGGGGGTTTATCTGTGGTATTTTGTGTGTTTGGGGGGAGAGGGCTCCTTTGGTATGGTTGTTCTGCTCTTACAGTATATTCTACATAGCACTTTATTTTCTAATTTTTAATTAATACATATTAACTATACATACTAATGGGGTTCAGTGTGATATTGCTATACCTACAGCATATAGTATGCATTAACAAAATCCAGCCTCCCTTTTTCTAGCCTCCCTCCCAGTCTCTCATGTCATCATTCCACTTACAGCATGACTCATTTTAGCTTCCAAGTATGAGAGAAAACATGCAGGCCTTGTGTTGCTGTGTCTGGCTTATTTCACTTTAAAAAAAATGTCTTCCAGTTCCATCCGTTGTGCTGCAAATGACGGGATTACATTCTTCTTTGCAAAATGATACCCCATGGTCTGTGTGTGTATGTGTGTGTGTGTTGTGTGTGTGTCACATTTTCTTCTTCCATTCATATGTTGATGGACACCTAGGCTGATTTCACATCTTAGGTATTATGAATGGCAGTATGGCACTTTCTTGATTACTAAAGGCTTTGTTGTTGTTATATCTGTATTTGTTTATTTTGTTTTGTTTTGCAGCACTGGAAATTAAACCCAGGCATGCTCTACCACTGAGCTTCATCCCCAGGCCTTTTGACTTTTTTTCTGGTGGAAGGGGCAAGTACCAGTTATTGAACTCAGGGGCACTCAGCCACTGAGCCACATCCCCAGCCCTATTTTGTATTTTATTTAGAGACAGGGTCTCACTGAGTTGCTTAGCACCTTGCTTTTGCTGAGGCTGGCTTTGAACTCTCAATCCTCCTGCCTTAGCCTCCCAAGCCTCTGGGATTACCAGTGTGTGCCACCACACCCGGCTGCCTCTTGACATTTTGGGGACTGGATCTTGTTAAGTTGCTGAGACTGGTCTCAAACTTATGATCCTCCTGCCTCAGTCTCCCAAGTTGCTAGGATTATTACTGGACTCTCACAAGAAACATTGCTCCTATCCAGTTCTCTACAGGACACCTTGTGACAACTTGAAAAATATTAACAGCTAACAGTCTGCGTCCAAGTTCAATTGGCAAATAAAGACCAGGGTCCTTTGTGAAGCCATTCCTGTTTGACAAGCTTTCCAGAAGTGCAACCCCAGGTTTGGATCTTCATTTATTTCTCCCTTCCATAAACATGACCAGCAGTTTGGAGTGAGTCTGAGTAATGTAAATAAATAGGAAAATTACTGCTCCAGACCTCAATTAATTACACAAAGCCATCCCCGAAGTGTGTCCCCATGCTTCTGTGCCTGATGGTTCAGCAGCTGCTTGAGGGGAGACAAGTCCCTGAGGTCCCTCTGGCCTCACTGGAGCTTGGCACAGTGAAGGATTAGAGGAGGCCAGAGACCCCACTGCTGGGCAGGGCTGCTCCCTGGGGGGAAGCTCTGGGACCTAAAGACATTCTCATTACTACAGACTGAAAAGGCACTCCACCCTTTGGTGTTCTCTGTCCCTGAGCCTGAGAGGGATTTTTGAAAGTCATATACAGAGAAGACATTTTGGTCAAATATGGTATATAGGATGTGTAAGTTTCTCTCATCTTCCATCCACAACCTGATTGACTGAAATGGCAATGAAGGAATTAAAAAGATATAAACCCACAAGTCAACAAGAACTGAGGAGGTAACAGCAGTAAAGGGGACTGTCAAAATACTTTGGTGGAAGAAAAGTATTGGAGGAATAGCAATTAGCTGAGCAGAGTAGAAATGGCTAGAGCCTAAGAACACCACGTTCACCCACAGAATCCTGGAGAGGTTGGGCCCTTGGGGACTGCAGATTTCTCCAGAGGTGGGGGTGAGGCAGAGACCTGGGGCAGAGGCACTGTGGAAAGTCTGCTTGTCTACCGTTCATACCAAGAGGGTGTGTTTCTTCCCTCACCCCACCCCAGCCCACCAAATACTAGCCCCTTCACATTGGCCTCCATCAGCTCGTCCCCTGCTCCATCCTTTCCAAGAGGGTAAATATGTGCTCTTGAGGAACTTGCACCAGAGAAGCTCTGAGTTTAGCTAACATCAGAGTACAAGACTGAAAACAAAGCACTTAGTTGAAAGTCTATTACAAACGCCCTTGATCTCTGCTCCCTGAACATGAGAGTTCAGACAGACACCTCCCAGGGAAGAGACAAGAGGGAGGATTCTCCAAAGAAACTGACTGGCCCTACTGAAAAGACCCACAGAGACTCCATTTGAAACATTCTTCATCAAATAAGCCAGTTCATCTCCCGACAATACCTACTAAAGGGCGAGCCACCTCATGCACGGTCTCCCACAAGCTATTCAACACAGATATCCAAGGATCACTACGCATTTGAAGAAGTCTTCAAACATAAAAATAGAGAACAAAACAAATAAGCCTTTTTTTTTCCTTTTCTTTTTTTCTTTGCTATGAAGGCAGGTACTAAAGGAAGCAGAAAAAAAAATCTGTAAAAAAATTATCATCAGAAAGTTTTGAGAACATATTACATTCATGAAACAAGAATGGGATATAATTTTTTAAAATATAATCAGAGGGCAAAAAAAATGCAGTAATTAAATAAATAAGAGGCAAATATATTCAATGGAACACTTGGAATAAAAGGTTGAATGACTCCTCTTGAAAAGTCAAAGAATGGACACGAGGGAATAAAAGAAAATATCCAATGTGTCCAACAGCTAAAATTCCAGGAAGAGAAAAGTTAGAAAATACAGGGATGGAAATAATTCAATAATTGATTAAATTTCCCAGAACTGAAAGACAGGAGTTTTTAGAGAGTACCCAGCACATTGCACTAAAAAAAAAAAAAAAAAAAAAAAAAAAAAACCAACATGAAATCCCAGATTACCAGAGATAGGAGAGATTTTAAGTTTTCACAGGCAAGAATATAAAAATGAACCAAAAATGGCATTGGGTCTCTTACTAACGACACTGCAGCCAAATAACAATATAACAATGTTTCTGATATTCTGAGGGGAAAAAGTTTTGTTTTAGCCTATGTCTATACCAAACCAAGCTCTTAATCCAGCATGAAGGTAAAGAATTTTTTTCAGATAAGCAAAGATTAAGGAAATATACTTCCTATACATCCTTTCTCAAGAAGCTAACTGGAGTTAGTGCTTCTCCAAAATTTCTTTCCAGCTAGCAAGGTTAAACAAAATTGGAATCCAGGAAATTAAAGTGGGGGAAAGTAAATCCCAGGACAAACCAAGAAAAGGAATCCCCAGAAAACTGTCTTCAGTTTTCTGGGCAACAAATACAGAAGACAGGATTCTGGGCAATTCCAGAAGAAAAGTCTGCAAGTTGTCAGTGGGATCCAAGTAGGAGAATTCTAGACTATTTGATATATTCAATCTGTGGAAAACGGTATGAGCATCATTTTACACAGCTGTCAGAGGAGTTGAGGGACTGCGGCAATAGGTTCACAGAACACCTAGCAAATGAAAAAAGAAAGGCAATTATTAATTTCCGGAAGAAAAGTCATACAATAAACTACAGGTAAATCGAGTACTTCTTTGGCTCAGTAGTAAACAATATTTACATGACCACAATAATGAAAACACTAACAATGGACTAAAATAATGCACCATAAATATGTTGAAAGGATACTGAAAAGAGAGGGGAGAGATAGGAAAAGCATCACCACCATGACATGAAGTAAATAGATAATATCTAAAATCAAGAATTAGCAATACTAACAATTTATAACAGGTTAGATACACAAGAAAAGAGGTAAAAGAGTAAGACATAGTTGCCAACAGAGAGAGAATAGGAGGTCAGGAAAAGTGGAACAAAGATACTTCTGAATTTGATTTTAAGTCTTTTGATTGTATTATTTTTAATTATGTTCATATACATTCTGGGCTGGCAATATAGCTCAGTTGGTAGAGTGCTTGCCTCACATGCACAAGGCCCTGGGTTCAATCCCCAGAAAAAAATTCTAATTGTCCCTCAATATTTATGGGGGGTTGGCTCCAGGACCCCCAGCAGACACCCAAATCCAGTATGCTCAAGTCTCTAATAAAATGGCATGGTATTTGCATATAACCTATACATATCCTCCTGTTTATTTTAAATCATCTCTGTATTACTTATAATACTTAATACAGTGTAAATGCCATGTAAACAGTTTTGCTACATTATTTAGGGAATAATAATAAAAGTGTGTACATGTTCAGTGGAGACAAAATTTTTAAAAAGTATTTTCAATCCAAAGTTGGTTTCGTTGTGGATGTGGAAGCAGGGAATACAGAGGGCCAAATGTACTTTAATAAATATAAAAAATATTCTAGATAGATTAACATATGAAAATAGATAAGAGACAGGAGAATGGACAGGAAGGTGAGTTTGAGTAGTTAACAAGGAACCTTCTGATAACACTAGAAACCATCAAGGGGAGGCCCAGCCTGAGTCAGACACAGGTGCTCCTTTGCTGGAAATGGAAGGTAGGCATTGGGGAATCAGGCTGAAAGCAATTGCTTTTTAGATTACATACGAATGATTCTGACTTGGACTGAGAGGAAAATAATGTTGAAACTAAGGAAAATGTACTGGCTTCTGGGAAAGTCTGGCAAAATAACCTGAGATGGTCACAAGCCAAGTCTGCATTGCCCAACTGCAGGGGAGATGACTCACATCAGATCCAGGTGACGGTGCCCCCTGAAGTTATGCAGGTGTGTGCACCAGCCCTATGAGTAAAGATCCAGGACCTAAGTTTTACTTCTTAACTTGTATCTCAACTCTTTTAAATTATATTTGGTCCTGGTATCTATCTGCCTTTATATAACTGTAGCTGATAACTCTTCAGACATTCAGCAGGAAAAAATATATATATATTGCTTTTACAAATAACACTGGTATCTTACTTTGAAGGAATTTGCTTCAAAGGGAGATAGTAGACTACAAACCCCCAAGAGGAAGTTCTTCAGACCCCAAGTGGTAGCAGAAGTATCAACACAACACAAGCTGGGCTTGATGTGGGGAATCACAGTCATTCCTAATCAAAGTGTGAGAACACAGGCTGATCACTGGCCTAACTGGGTGTCAAGATATTTCTCGAGATGAGGAGTTGGGCCAAAGAAACTATATGGCCTATTACAGTTCTGAACTCTTCGCAGTATCTAAATTACACTCTGCTAGAAGAGTATGGGTTTCCCCATAGAGTTGGGGAGCATTTCACAACATCTCAGGTTCAAAGGGCTCCTTCTTCATACCACAGAAGCCCACTCTACCGAATTTTCAATGTGAATCTCAAGTCAGGTCCAGTAAAATTTCCTCTTATGTTCTTCCCTCTGGTTTTAATAAATCCATACTGAAAAGTTAAAACATAGTCCTTTACTTCCTGAACAAGAATCTCAGTGGAAAAGACAGTCAAAAGGCATCCTTTGGAATATCCCTCTTTGTGGTTCCAGTTGAGGTGGAAGCTGGATACAAAGATCTTTACCAAGGCAAAGTCAGCACGTAAGAGTCTTCCATAGGGTTGCTTAGGAAGTTCTAGCTGGTGAAAAACAACCCAAGATTTGTGAGTTGGCCTTAAACTTGAGCTCTAATCCTTTTGGTTCATGTCCCCTCTGCAGTTTAGGGAAGCCCACTTATTAAAAGCAGTGCTCCAGCTGACCAACAGAAACTAGGATAATCAAAATTTCTGCGATCTGAGTCCAAGTTTTCTTTTTTAGCCTGATCTGCTTTACATGTTGTGACACAAAATGGTTGTGGTGTAAGCATGACTTATTTTCTTAACCCTTTTCTCAAAATTCCAAATTCCTATACTGTTTATCTTTCACTCCCTGGGTCCTTTGCACCTTTCCCAACCTAGTATACTTTTCCTAAACCTCTCTGGCTGAAGAGTTGACTCTACCCACTAAGTTTTGAGGCAGTGACCCCTTTAGCACAGTGATCCCTTTAGCACTCCACATATTATAGAAAACTTTACAGCTCTTCCTCAATCACCTTGAACATTGCTGGGGGGTTTCCTCTATCTCTGCTAATCCCACCGAATTATGTATGAGAGCTTTAAAAGCTGGATATCCATCTTTACTTCAGTCCCTCTTACAGCAGTTGGTACACAGCATAGTAAATAGGCTTTTATCTTATCATCCTCATTATTATTATTATCATTAAATATGTTTCAACCAGAGATACCCACCAAAGGTCACACGAAGAACACCTACTTTTTCTCCAATTCTAGAGTCATTTTTGTCCAATACACCTAGTCACCCAAATTTGATGACCTTCATTACCACAGGTCTGGAGTTCACTTCCTTTTGTTTGACCCTGGTACAGGACTGGCAAACAGAGAAGCAATGTCCCCAGAGACACAATAGAGCTTGGTGGTTGCTGCACGGGGCCTCCATTCCTCCTTTGCAAAACTGGAATAACGAGAGAACCTATCTCCTAATGCTAATATGAAGATTAAATAACTTAACTATAAAACTACAAACTGAACAATGTCTGCCTCATAGTAAGTATTCCATAAATATTAGTGAATATTATTACTACTTTTTCTTTTAAACATTGGTTCAACTCTTATTTGACTTCTCTTTCACTCAGGGCTCTCTCAAATAGAAAAAAAAAAAAAAAAACCTCCTTGGTAGCTCTTAATCTCTTTTATGATTTCATCATATTTCAACAATTCTTCCTTGATGACAGAGTGCCATCCCAGACTCTGAATGACAACCAAAGAGATAGATCCAACCCTTAGCTGGGCAGATGAGAACTCCTTGGCCTCCCTCATCTGCAAGCTCTGTATGAAGGACTTTTCTTTTTTGGCACAATAAAAACTCTTGCAATAATGAATATGAGTTTTCTACAGGAAACCGCTAGGAGTGTGCTGGTTAAGTTAAATGAAGCATTTTTAAGGATGTGAGCACCTTCAAAACATCAGAGGTTCTTTGCACTGTTTTTTAGAAATTTTGAATCTCATATCATTACTGGTTCTTAGGGTGCCTGTGAACACTAAGCTTCAGCACAGAAGGAAGACCTCTCTTTCATCAATGTTTCTGGTTGGCTTCTTACACCATCAGGGTGGGGGTGGGTAGGCTGCTCCCGAGAGGAACCCCTCCTAGACCACAGTAAGGGTTGAGATTCACACGTAGAATCCCTTCTCGTGCTGGAGTTAAGAAGGGTCTCTTGAGGGGCTCCCCCTGGAGCCTCCCCTCTTGGTACTTGATCAGGTGGAGGGGAGACTGCTAAGGGCTGGGATCAGTCTGTCTGCCGGCTGGAGCCCTGTCCCCAGGAGCCACTTCGCTGACTTGCCCATCAGGGTAAGATGAAAGAAATGATATGAGAAAACAGGTATGGACTCAGAGAGTCACAGTACTCATCCAAGAGTCTGGAGAACCATTTGCTACCATGGTGACCACCCAGCTATTTGTTCAACTGGCCTGGAAAGAAGTTTCCGTACATGGGGAAGATTGGGAGAGGAGGCAAAAAGGGAGAGCCTCAATATTCATATTTCTCTCTCTCTCTCTCTCATCGACATATACAGAGTGAGAGAAGAGAGAGAAAGGAGGGAGGGAAGGAGAGAAAATAAGAGAGAAAAAAGTGAGAATTTGAAGAACTAGAGGGGAAATAAAGCAGAACGGCCCTGGGAAGCCCCGCACAGGGTGACAAGCCCCACACAGGGTGACGAGCCACGCAGCAGCCATTGTGTGGCAGGGCCCTGACGACCGCTCTGCAGCAGGCAGCCTGCAGACCTGGAGCTGTGGAGCTGGGCATGCAGCAGCTGCGCCTGCCTCTACCTGCTGCAGCCGAGCTCTGTCCTTAAGGTGCCCCAGAGGCTGCGTCTCCATGAACTGCCAGGGCCATTGATAAGTCGTTGGTTGGGAAGTGGGGACATTCACAGGTTCAGACCTGAAGCTTGGTCCTTAAAATGAATTGGAAGCATCTGGCTGTTTTGCTGTCGGTAGGTAATGATGCAGCCGCGTCCCACACCCAGATGTGATTCTACATTGCTGCAGCTGTTCTGGTGGGAGTTTCAACACCCAAAACATCTGCTGCTGGGACTCTGTGGTACCATTCACACTCCATCTCTCTGGGTTCTTATTCTTTTCCCAGAAAATGTACTTTCTTTCCGCTCAGTATTATTCTGTGTTCCAAAGGTGTTATTCCCAGCAAAGGGATGCCCACCATATTCTATGTAACATGGAAGAGAAATTCGTATCATCTTCAAAATTCACAGCCCAACTGAGGGGGTGTGACACTAATTAGTTTTATGGGGTTTGATGAGATAGAACATTATAACTAGGCAAAGACTTCATTGTTTATTGCACACTTAGAAGAAATGGCTGTAATGAAGTCACTTCTGTATGTTAAACACTTTGGGCAGGGGAACACCTTTAAATTTGAAAATGTTTATCTCCGGGATATTTGTCTGCATCATCAAACTGCATGCATAAAGCTCTCTCAGTACTGCACATTTCGTAGATAAAAGACTCTTTTAAAGCATAAGACCCTCAAACATTTTAGGTGATTTATAAACTCACACCACAGTTCTGAAGATCAACAGGAAATATCAAGCATCATAAACTATTCACATACTTTGATCCAGCAATTTCTGGGAACTTATTGTAAAAAACAAAATGATCTTATGTATAGAACAGGCTTATGTATAAAGATGCTCATCGTGGGATTAATTACAGTGAAAAATGGTTTTGATCTATTGTCCCCAAATACGGAAATAGTTAAGATAATGGGGTGTCTCTACTTCCATAGGATACATGGAAAATCAATGTGAGGGACTGAATTGTTCCAGCTGTTCAGGCAGCAATTAAAACGATATTTATTGATGCTAATAATAACATGGGAAAATACGTCTGACATATATTAAGTGAAAAAGCAAAATGCAAGCTTGTTTGCACATTATGCTTAGAATCATACCAAAACCCGTCATTTGAAAATGACCCAAAATCATGCTCCAAAACAATAATAGCTATTGTGTGTTTGAGTGGTAGAATTATGAGCAATTTTTTTCTTTTTTCTATTTTCCTAATTATTTATGGTTATATTATTTGAATCAATTAAAACAACAACAAAAAAAAAAAAACAGAAAAGTGGGACCTCACAGAGAAGGACATGGAATCTGCCAAAGCAACTGAGTTTGGAAAAACAGTAAGACTAATTCACACCAAATCCAATGTCATCAGGCAAAATCTGGAACTAGCAGGCTGCACCTTAAGGCCAATTTCCCCTTTGCAACCCCAGATTTCTGCCTATTTTATCCAGCATTGTAAGAAATCCTTCACCTGATATGGTTGAAAGTATAGCGTCAGACTATGAGAAAACCAACCCTACTTTGTATGCAAGCTTATGAATAAGCACTCATGGGAAAACTTACTTTCTTTAATTTCAATGATTTAAAAAAAAAACAAACTTGGAACAAGGCTTCTCTCTTTGGTTCCAATAGGTACGTTTCTCAGCTCTCAAAACTGGGGAAGGGTAGATACAGACCTTGTGCCCCACTGTTCCTGAATGTCTTTACCAACCTCATATTGAACCTGAAGGAGAAAAAAGACTTAGCCAATACTGCTTTGGGCTGATTTTCTCTTCCTCACAGTCCTCTCAAATTTTAAAATAGTACAATTGATTTTTTAATATCCCCAAAATACATTGCTATTTCTTAGCATTAATAGAGGACAGTTTTAATTTAGGAGTGAAAAGGGATGATTGAGTGATCCGAAACTGATTAATCTCAAGATTTCTCAAAGAAATGCTGATCCAGCATCATGGCCCTCACACACACCGTTATAATTCTTTGATTTCCTGTCACTGCAGACAGTTTTAAAAAAAAAAAAAAAAGAAGAAAGTAAATAGGAGACATGGAAAATCAATGTGAGGTGCTGAATTGTTCCAGCTGCTGAGGCTCTGTTAATTACATCATATTTTCATGGAGACATTCAGCTCAGACTTGCCAAGTGCCTGCATCTGGAGGCCGCGCCTGCCATCCTGTTGGGGAAGCACTTCTCCCCAGGCATCCCAGTTAACTGCAAAAGGACAAGTTACCCCAGGAAAGCAGCTTGTTCAGACTGACTCTCTGAGGCAACATCCCAATGATCATCATCGAGTCTTCTGTTACCATAGAGATAAGAGTGCAGTACAGGGAGCTGGAGAGGGGCCACAAGAGTGGCAGGAAGCGGGTAAGTCAGTATGCACAGTGTGAACCTAAAAAAATGCAAGTCTTTTCTACTTGGATGGCCAGGCCTTGGTGGGTTAGGAAGGCGAGAGCAAGCAGAAATGAGAGGCCCTGGGGAGCAGGCAGAGGCAAACAATGAGAGTGGAAGGACAGGGCTTCAAGCTTTGTGAAGTGCCAGGCCATGCAGGAACCAAAATGATTTCCTAGACAAAGTCTTCTGAGCACCTACTCCCTTGCTAGACAATAAAAGGAAGCTCCCAGCGCTAGCTTGAACTTCATGGATTGATTCTTTAAAGGCCTTTCCTATTAATTCAGACCCTTCCAAAGTCCTCTCTGGTTTCCCCTTCTCCTTTCTATCCTATTCTCTTTCCTTTTTCTCCTCTCACATCCTTCCAGAAGTTTCTCCATTTTTCTTTCTATCTTTATGTGCACTGAGATGAGCTTCTCCACCCAGGCATCTTTATCTCTTCACAAACTCATTCTCCTTCCCTCTTTGTTTTCCTACATCACCTCCCTCCCCTCATTACCTTCTTCCTAATTTTTTCTCATGATAGCTTTTTGAACTATTAGCTGGAAGAAAGAAAAATCCAGTGCTATCAAGGATACTCTGAGACATTTCCTAATGTCCAGTCCCTGCTGCCTCCCTGTCCTGTGACAGACTCTGTCTTCAACAAGATCACAGACCAGGCCTGTGATATTCAAATCCTGTGCTCCTCAGAGAGACCCCAAAGGTCCCACATACACTACATTTTAATCTCATCATTTAAATATACATTTTCTAATTTGTAACACCTACCTCATATCTCTCCCCCACCCCCAAATTATAAATTTTAACATAAATTAAAAACATAGTTAAATGTACACACATGTGTGTACATAAAAGTACTGCAAATAGAGTGCAGCACATTATTTCTTAATATTAATAATGAGTTTTAATATGTTCTAACTGGTGCCAACAAAGGAAGTCATTGTACAGGAGTTTGGAAATAAAGATTCTTCTAGGCCGGATGCTGTGACACATGCCTGTAATCCCAGTGGCTGGAGAGGCTGAGGCAGGAAGATCACAGGTTCAAAGCCAGCCTCACCAAAAGCAAGGCACTAAATAATTCAGTGAGACCCTGTCTCTAAATAAAATACAAAATAGGGCTGGGGATGTGGCTCAGTGGCCAAGTGCCCATGAGTTTCAACTCCCAGTACTAAAAAAAAAAAAAAATTATTAATGGGGCTTCTAGTTTCTAGAAACTGTGTTATTGACTGGGAAAGTTATAGGACTGCACGGGTACTTGTATAAATTCAGGCCTATGCATGACCATTCATTCAAAATTGTATAAAAGCTCAGGAGTGCCGGTCACAGTGGTAGACACCTGTAATCCCAGCACTTGGGAGGCTAAGGCAGGAAGATCGCGAATTCAAAGCCAGCCTCAGCAACTTAGCGAGGCCCTAAGCAACTCAGTGAGACCCTGTCTCTAAATAAAATACAAAATAGGGCTAGGGATGTGCCTCAATGGTGAAGTGCCCCTGGGTTCAATCCCCAGTACCAAAAAAATAAATAAATAAATCAAAATAAGCAAACCCTTAAAAAAAAAAAAGCACAGGAGTGAAGGTCTCAGTTCAGGGCCAAGGAAGGGACCCTGAATCTGCATGGGACTCCCTCTTCTTGTAGGATAATTGATTTGTTGCAATTGTAAGCCAGGTCCTGTCACGTATGAGACTTGGTTTTAGCTCTTGCTTTAACGTCCTGATTGCCTTCTGAATCACTTTGTAATAAAAGGAATTTGAGCACTTACTAAATATCACAAGTGATCTAATTTTCAATTTCCTACTACTACTCAAGCAGGAATCCAAACCAGTTTGATTAAGAGTCGCCTAATATTGCAAAGCCAGCTAGAAACAAACTACTTTCATTTGTAACTATTTATCTGAGCCCATATGTTGATTCCAAAAGCTGATCTGAGCTAGAACTGTTATCTGCAGCACCTAATTTTGAATTTTGTGTTCATTCAAATAGTTTCATATTTGTAATTCATGACATGAAGGTAATTGTCATAAATTTTGAAATAAAATGTATGTTAGTAAATTATCATTTAATTGACTTTATATATTAGGATTTCCATTTAACTTTCATTTGGGAAAAAAAAAATGTTTGAGACAAAAAGTAAAGCAGTTGAGAACCCCTGGCTTCCCCAGTGCCCCCTGGCCCGCTCTTGCTCTGTCCCTATTTCAATTTTCAGCCCCAGGGTACCCCTCTGACAGGCCTTGCTTTTCTAGGCAGTTCTTGCTCCTTTATCTCCTCCTTTCAAACCTGATCTAAGGACTCTTTCCCTAAAAATCTGGCCACCCAGCTGTACTTGGATAAACAGGCTCATACTACAGTGGTCCTATGCAAAAATGACTGAAGGGCTTAGCCCTGCTTGAGGGCTGCAGATTTACACCTTATCCTCAAGTTTGGTCAAGCGATGTAAAGAAATTAATCAGCCACGGTAAAATTTTAGGTACTTGGACATTCAACAGAACCCACCAGAGTCACCCCTTAGCCAACCTTATCTTTTCAGTGTTTGTCAAACTCTAACCACTAGCATCAGAACCCCTTGTGAAGTGCTTGTTAGAAAAGGCCGATTCCTCAGACCTAACCTGAACTCTCTGGTGTCTAAGACGCGAAACTGACTTTTGGGCAGATTTCCCACATAAGGCTGCACTTCGAAGTTCAAGAGGCACTGCCAGTAATTGCTGTAGGTGGCAAGCCCAGGTTGGGTGGAGAGGCTGCCTGCGCTCCCTTTGCCTCCACAGGAAGATACTTGGAGAGGCTTGCCAGGAAGAGAAGTACGAGAGCAGGACAGCAAACACCCAGAGAGGACAGAAAACCTGGTAAGCAATTTTGAAAAGCAAAATAATAACAATAATAATAATAATCCAAATTCCCTTTTCTCCAGCTCCAAATTATTCAGTCAACTGCAACAAAGGACAGGCAGGTTGGAGACAGCCTGAACCACCTGGGACACCCAGCTCCTGGCACATCCTGAAGGGGAGGCAGCAGGAAGGGGGAATGACTGCCCAGGACAGCGAATGGAGACGGGGATCATGCAGTGAGGGCCCAGAAAAGATACAAACCCAGCTCCACCTGCATGCAGCAAGGGCTTCTGGGATGGCTTTGTTTTCCATGCTTCTGCCAGGCAGCCCAGAATTCCTAAAAGGCCAGGGCAGAAGCACTTGAGCAAAGCAAGCAGCTTCCCTGCCCTGGCACCTCCTCAGGCTGTCGTTCATACTTCTGTCCTTCCTTAATGAAAATCCACCATGCACTCCAAAAGAGGAACGGGGACACTTCGTTTTTATTCCACATGCATCTCATTTGTCTTCAGTAGGTTCTTCCATAATCTCATCATTATTGCTATGGCCCTCGGAGGACAGCTGACTTGCATTAATCAGCAGAGCCCCTCATCGCTCACCAGATTCTTTACACTTTTACCATGCCCTGGGGCACCCTAACTTACTTGAAAAATTAATAAACCTCCCCCCTCTTATCTTACCTTATTAATGTCTGTCTTTGTAACCCATTATCCCCGCATATCATCAGAGATCACTGGAGGGTGCGGTGGTCACCAGCTTCTCCCCTTATTCTATCCTAAAGCTGGAACGCCCCCCTTGAATGGCCAAAAAAGAAAATGGCCTTCATGGGCCAGCAGGGGGGTTGTTTACCAGCTCAGATGGCACCGTGGACCAAAGGCAGGAGAATTCTTAGGCTTCAACTAAAGGCCATTAAGGCCCATTAAGTTGTTCTCTCCTCCTCCACATCCCTCGCCCCCTCTCCTGTGTACCCTAGTAAATCTGACTCATTAGCTTTGGATGTTTTGAAATACTGGTACATTAATCACTTGTGTTTGCACACTGTTTATGTGGGTTGTTGGTCATGGTTTGTAGTTATACTGGCTGTCTCCCTTGCTTACTTAAAGGTACAATCCAATTGAAAATAAAGATTTTTGCAGGTTTGCTCATTACACACAGTGTCGGCAGCTGGTGAGTGTCTTTTGCAATTCATCAGAGGCCTCCCAGACCACCTGCTCTCGGCATCCTGCAAACAGCTGGCTCCGGGTAAGTACCATAAGCTATTACCTTATCCACCAAATAAATAAATAAATGGATGGATGGGTAGACAAATAAATAAATAAATTGAATTGTCAGCTCAGAATCACTGCTGCTTCTTGAAGGGAAATGTTCGTTTTTAGAAAGGCAAAAGACACATCTAGCCCAAACCTTTGTGGTTCCATTTAAATGAGAAGGGAGGGAGATGAAATTCTCAAAACTTTAAGTGCAAATATTTTGTCATTTAAGTAACAAGGCAGTTTAAAAAAAAAAAAAAACTCAAGGACAGGCTGGCGGTGTGGTTTGGTACAGAATGTGAAAGGAGTGGGGATGGATTTAATTGCCTGCTGGATTTTTTTTTTTTTTTAATCCCTGAAAACTCCATAGGGAGGCTTTGTGGATCTTGAGCTAAGGCCACCAGATGTCCCAGGATTAAGAAGCCAATCCCTGTTTCCAAGGTTGATACCACTTTAGTTTTATTGTGACTTTTATTCCAATTATTAACCTTGAGAATGACCTTCTGGGTAGCCATGCCCTGCCCCAGTCTGAGGTAGCAGAACTTGCCTAAAAGGCAATTGAGGGTGTGGAGGACAGACACTCAGCGGGGTGTCATTTTGATAAACTTTTGAAGTTTATCCCAACCTGAGATTCCATGAGGTCTCCCCGGAAACTTCTTATCATTTGGAGCTGGTTCTTCTAAACACCACCCAGTACAATTATGTCCCCATTAAAGAAAATAAATCATTCATGATATTGTTAAAGAACACCAAGGCAGAGTCAACTCAAGGGAGACTACCAAAATGAGTTTTTCAGTGAGGGAGAGAGAGCAGGTTCAACTTCAAATACAACAAGGAAAAGTAGGAATTTGTAGACAAGGAGCAGTAGGTGGAAAATTACAGAGGAAACATCAGGGGTACAAGGAAGTTCTGCCTAAACTGACCTAACAGCATTCTCGCATAAGGAAAGCCAGAATGATCAGATATCACTATGGAGGGAAGGATAAGGACAAAGAACCCAATCAGGTATTGATGTGATCAGATATGAAGGTGATCAGTTTTCAAGGGTAGGAGATTCTATTAAAACTGATTTAGCAGGTGTATTGGTCAGCTTTTCACCACTGTAACAAAATACCTGAGGCAAGAAACTTATGGAGAGGTTTATTTAGCTCATGGTTTGAAAAGTTCAAGGACATAATTCTGCATTGGTTCAGTTCTGGTGAGGGCCCTCTCAGCTCCATCATATCATGGCAGGGTATATGCAAAAACAAATGATCACATCTCCAACAAGAAGCCAGAGAAAGCTGGGGAAGGTTAGGTTCAGGCTGTTATCACAACTCGCTCTAGCAAGAACTCACTGTAGGAAACCAGCATTCCCTTCTGAGGATAGTGTCCCCAAGAACCCAAGGGCCTCCCACCAGGTCCCACCTCTTAAAGGCCTACACCATCCCCAATAACTCCACCCTGGAACCAAGTTCCAAATACATGGACCATTTGGGAACCAACCACATCTAAACCATAGCAGCTATGTTCTTACTAAAATTAGACAATGCATGGATGTAGATGAATACAGAAATCCAAAAGTCAGGATTCAGAAGAGCCTGCCTGGAATTTGGCCAACTAGAGAGCCTTTGTTATCTCCTGAAATAACTTACTCTATTCTCTACACAGATACCTACCTCTCTGTTTATAAGCTTCATTAATTAAATGCTTGAGTGAATCTCTTAGAAATGATTATTTTTATCTTATGGCTGAAATCCTAATAATAATTTTCACAAATTTTATCTTTGCTACTTTGTGAATTAACATGGAAATATGTTTTACATTTTACCAAATTGAAAATTTAGAAAATGAGAATATATATATATACCTACATTTTCCTTCCTTTAATTCTTTGAGACTTTTGCTAATAAGAACTTAGCTCCTCTGTGTGACAGAAGACAAGTAGCATCAGCACAACCTGGGGACTGGTCAGAAATAACAGACTTCCAGAAACAAAATCCACATTTGGGGTGGGGGGCAGTTTACTGGGGAGTGAACCCAGAGGCACTCTACCTACTGAGCTACATCCCCCATCCTTCTTATTTTTTGTTTTGATACAGGGTTTTGCAAGGTTTCTGAGACTGATCCTCCTGCCTCAGCTCCCTCAGTCACTGGGAGTACAGGTGTACCACAGCTCACAGCCATGCCTTTGATTGTTTTAATTCAAAAGCATCTGGTTAAGATTGCCACCAGCCACACCTAGACTAAAGTGATCATAAGAATTGGAAAAAGAAACACAAACCAGGCAATTTTCTCATCACTTCATTGAGCAGGCAGCACAATGAGGTAGAAAAGAGAGAATTAAAAATCTGGGTAACACTTTCTGACTCTGCAGTTTAGGAAAATCCTGATTTTGATCTAGTTGCTCCTCTAAATCTTAATTTTATTATTTAAGAAAGGAGATAACAGCAACTCCAATGCCTACCTTCAGGGAAGTTCCAGAAATAAAGGAGTCCTTACGTGCAATCACACAGAACATGCTGAAAAGTGTTGTACATGTATAATTAAATCCTAGTAGCAATCAGTGATAGGGACGCTGGAACTGGATCACTCACCGATTGGATGAGAAAGAGGACCACATACAGGTGGTAGGTATGGAAGAGGTAAACTCTGGTGTGCTGTAGTGGGGCAATTGTTAATATTTTTGCTGGTGGAATTAGATACACCAGCTGGTGCACTTTCTCTGCCCCTTGAGAAGGACAAGAAGTATGTTGAATACTAGGAATTGGGTAGCTATTGCTAAAAGCTGCTGCTTCAGTGATACAAGATTATAACCACCTCAAGATGAGTATTCAACAATTAAAGTAAATTTATGGAAGTCAGAGGATCTTCTCAGTCACATTTAAGGAAAAAGCTGATTTTTCTGGTAACCAGTGGACAGGCAGAGAAGCAAAGCAGGGTCACAATGCAATTGCTACAGTAGCAGTGCTTCAGAGAAATTGTAGAAGGGTTCTTATGCTGAGATCAAGGCCCTAATAGGGAAAGCATAGGACCGTGAGATTTAGAATGGAGATATCTGAGCAATAAATTCAGGGATTTTTACTTCCAGATTCCCTGGGGCCTAAAGAAAAGGTTTACTTCCCTTTGTTAGAAGTAGTGACCCCCACAATTTGCCTGAAGATCATTCAGAGACCTCAGATGAAGCAGGTGTCTGCATTAATATGTTGGATGTCCCCAAGGCCACCCCCAAGTTTGATGACTCACTAGGAAGACTCACAGGACTCAACATATGGTCCTACTCCTGGCTGTGATTTATTACAGCCAAGGATACAAAGCAAAATCAGCAAAGGAAAAAGGTGTAGGGGGCAATGCCCAGGAAGACTAAGTATAAGGTTCCCAGGGTCCTTTCCAGAGGAGTCACCCAGGACATGCCTAATTCTCCCAGCAACAAGTTGTAACACTTGTGTGCAATGTTGCTAACCTGGGAAGTCCCCTAGAGACACAGCACCAGAGTTGTTACTGGGGACTGGTCATGTACAAAGCCTTTGCCTGTTATGTATCCAGAAGGAAAGAGGGTATTCAGCATAAGCCATATTGTTTGTATAAACCATTTAGGCATAGTGAACCTCTCTTGTCCATTCCAGGAATCCCCAATCCCAGTTCCCACACGCTACCCAAGAGTCAGCCTTATAAGCAGGCCTTTCAAAGGACAGCAATCAGACTACCATTTTTAACTGCTATCTGCACAATCAGCAATAATTTTATTTTTTGTAACCAACCACCCCAACTTAGTGTCTGTGGAACAGGGGCTCTGACCTAAGAAACAGATTTGGGGTTCAGTAGGTGAAAGAAGATGCCAGATGCAGTTAGGATAGTAGGCATGCTTTATCCAGTGGTGGCCACAGCCTCCAGTCTCCAGCTTGAGCCCCCTGCCAGCTCCATTTTAGCCATCATTGGCCCCATTCTGTCCTTATTACCCCATATCACCCTGAGTCTTTTCCATGGGCTCTTTTTATATGCAGGTTAAAGAAAGAAGGCACACTGCCAACAAGTTGCATAAGGGGTGCATGTTCACAAGTTAATGTTTATGACCTTAAGTCTATACACTGAATCAGAGTGTTTCTGGCCTTGACTAACCATAACATAGCCAATTTCCAGCTCTGGCTACATACTAAAAACGTAACCTAGCCCCATGGAAATCTCAGTGAGGGAGCCTAACTATAGCCATTTTGGACCTGCCCCAACAGTATCTTAGCATAACTAATATTTATTTGTTTGCAATTCTGTGAGTTCACATTTAAGGCTGGATTAAGTTGGGATGGTTTGTCTGTATTCCTGTTATTTGGCTGATTCTCTCCTGAGCTTGTAGTCAGTTGGAAGTCTGGCTGGGCTTTGCTTGACCCCACAAGCCTCGATCATGTATCCACCAGTTGGCTGCAGTGATCACCCAGGACACCACAGTTTTCCTTCAGGTGGCTCTCCACATGGTCAAATTCATAACATGGCCATTGGGTTCCAAGAAGGAGAAAAATAAGTTGCATGGCTTCTTGAGGTCTCAATTCATAAGTCATTCATTAACATTTCTAATGCTCCCCTATTAGTCAAAGCAAGTTCAACAAGGTAGAGAAAAGAACTCAACCTCTTGATGAAGGGAATGGAAAGAGTCACAGGAGGAATTTGGTATCATATTTTGCAAATTACCCCAGTACTTGTGCCAGTCATCCTCCATTGCCTCTTGATCTTATCTTCCCTTCCCTTGCTCTGCTTTATCATCCTGATGCCAGACCTTGTAATGACTCCTTTCTTTTCTGATAGTACAATATCTTTTATCAATAAAGCGGACTGGAGCAACACTATAAGCCCATAGCCAGAGGAAGGGACTTCACTTAGCATTTCCATTGTGCCATTTTCTTTGACCTGACTGCCAGCAGATCTATATGCAGGAGACTAGAAATACTTCACCAGCTCTCGTGAACAAGTTCCAGCCTCCCTGCACCCTCCAGAAATTTTCTCCACCATCCAATGGGCTAATTCCTATAACCAGTTCCATCTGTGGCTTCTAGTGAGTTTCTTCACCACTAGAACCCTGTGTGTTCCTATGGCAACTGCAACTTCTCCAAGGTGGCCTGGACCTCGGCCTCAAGGGAAGGGATAGAGGTCTCAGGGCCTAAGATCTTAGTCCTTTCCTCTATCACATTCCCTCAACCCTAGCAGTAGAAGCTACTTTTCGACATGTGCCATTTCTATATTTATTAGTGTCTTCTCTTAGCCCTTATTATAGTGAATGTATTTCTGTCTTTAAAATTTTTTGGATCGAATTTTCTCTGTTCAAATTACCAGCATGATTTCTGTCTCCTATTTGGACTATGATTGATGTCATTCCCTAAAAGACAATGCTCTCCCTAATACCCCTTCTTAGAAACAGACACACCCTAACTTACTGGTCAGCTAAGAGGACAGAAACAATACACCAAAGCAGCAGCAAGATCTGGTTGATATGTTCCAACAGGAGTTGGGAAAGTGAGCCATGGAACATAAAAGCAGACAAAGGACTGTTAATCAGTATGAGGGCATTGTTCCATGATACAGAAGCCTAGTCAAGAGTCCCAAGATGGCACCAATATGCTGCAAGGATGGCTCTTAGGATCTTGGAAAATATAATGGCTCATGTTAATGGTCTAATGAGTTAGAAATACTGATATAACCAACCATCTAGAAAGGGAATTCAAGACTCATGCACTGGAATGCCAAAGGGAATATACTAGATAAGTCTGGAAACCCCCTGCCAGCCAACATTGTGCCATGGTACGGCCCCAAGGGCATATTCATAAAGCAGGAAAAGAATACACTCATGAAAGGGGCACTGGCATTGTCTACAAGCTTTGTGAGCCAAGACTAAGAGCAGGAAACCCCGTACCAGAACTGAACTCTGAAATCGATGGAAATCTTGAAATAAGAGACACCTGGTAGCAGCACTTCACCATTAAAAGAAAGGTAGATATAATTATCACATTTTAAGGCAAGATCAGAATGGCAACCAGAAACCCTAAGAGAAGTATAGACATAGGAAACAGAATATGGTCTTCCTAGGGGCAAGATTGGTGGACACCATCAAGGGTATTTCACAATTATACAACTAAAAGAAATAATGCATGGATTAGCTGCCCTAATAAAAACTCATGATTAATAGGCTTCCAAGCCAGTTTTCAATCTCAAAATGACTGAAGGAAAAGTCAGATCCCTAAGACAAAAGACCTTACAATACCATAGCAATGAGCATTCGGTAGCAATTCTCCCAGTTCTTCCCCAAAGTGATCTACAGACATTTACTCAGATAACTTTCCAGTGGAAAAATGGGAACACCAAAAACTTACATAGATTGTTGGACCCAGGGCCTGGGCTGATTTGATTCCTAGTGATCTAAAATACTATCATGTCTCTCCATTAGCACAGGGAAACATGGGGCCATTCTGGCCCATATGGCTCCACTGGGTTCATGAACCCATCCAGTGGTCATTTCTCTATACTCAAAATGTACAAGGATTGTCAGACTCAGGGTCTGAGTTGACTTTGACCCACCCCACTCCCCACCCGCAGAAACTCAAAGCACCATCAACGTCCCCCATAACAGGGGAATACAGAGGTCACTAATGACTGGCATTCAGCTAATTTTGTGTCTACTGGGTCCATGGATCATCCAGTGATCATTTTCCTGAACCCTAGTTTATCTATCATCAGGATGGACACATATGATAAATGGCAGAACTTGTATATCAGGTTCTTGATCTGTGGTATAAGAACTGTAGCAAGAAAAACCAAGTGGATTCCCCTAAAATATTTTCACTGCCCCCGACCCCAAGATAGTAAATACAAAACAATACTATAGCCCAGGGGAAATGGCAATAGTGCCATCATCAAAATTTTAACAAATGCAGCAATGGTGACAATCATGTTATTCACATTTAATTCACCATCCTGACCTAACAGAAATATTGATCATGGTGAATGACAGTGTACTACCACCAGTGGTGTGCTGGTAAACAGTAACAAGAGGCTCTCCAGGAGATAGGGAGGCTTGCTTTATAGCATTTGCCAATTTCCATGGTATAATGCTCCTTCTAGGGGTTCCAAAACCAGCTTGTAAGGCTCCTGAAAACTTGGCAATCAACTCCCACAGACCAATATTGACCTGCCTCTATACACCAACAGACACAGACCTGACTAAATGGAAATCTTTATTGCAGCTTCTGGCCAGATGTGGTATCTCTACTAGGAAGAATGATCTGAATGTGTTCCCTCCAAAATTCAGGGGTTGCCAAAGTGATAATATTATGAGGTGGGGCCTTTAACCCCCACCAGGTCATTAGACCATGAGGGTTCCTGTTTCATGAATGGGATCAAGGCCCTTTAAAAAGTGTTTCTTGCTTCATTAGACTGACTTGTCCCTGGGTCTTCTGCCTGTGAGTTTCCTTCCTTCTGGAGGATGCAGCAATAGGGTAGCCATTGTGGAATTAGGGAACAGCCCTCATCAGACAAATGAATCTGTTGGCACCTTGACTATAAACTTTCCAGCCTCCAGAACTGTAAGAAAATACAATGCTATTGTTCATAAATTGCCCATCTGTGGTATTTTGATCTAGCAGCACAAAACAAACCAAAACAGCAACCTTCAGCATAGCCATAACTATTGAGCTAGCTAACTTTTCATTTCCATCTGTCCATGTGTCTCAGAAAGGTTAGGAAACAGTTCTCCTTCTTAGGGAATAGCATCCCCCAAGATCTTGTGGATTCTCTGTCAACTCCTCCCAGATATCTGTCATAATGTGGTCCAAAGGGACTTAGACATGCTGGACATCTCACAGAACATCACCTTAGCCCACAATATCAATGACATCATGCTAATCAGACAGCATTTGTAGAAAGTTGCAACTGCTTTTGAGTATTTCAGAGATATGAGCTCCAAATGTGGAAGATAAACGATAAAAAGATTCAGGAACCCTTACACCAGTGAAGAGCTTCAAGAAGTCAAGTCATATGGAGCATGACAGAACATCCCTTTCAAAATAAAAAAACAAAATTATTGTATCATATACATTTTCGAGAGCATCACTATGCAGGTGCAATCAGCACTGATACATGGACAGATTATTATAACGAAAGAAAGAAAGAAAGAAAGAAAGAAAGAAAGAGAGAGAGAGAGAGAGAGAGAGAGAGAAAGAGAGAAA